>JASVEL010011231.1:0-53475 GCA_032618575.1 Nicotiana noctiflora
TGACAGCTCTGGCGACTCTGCTGGGGACCCAACCCTGAACTTCGGTTTCAGGGTTTAAGAACTCGAGCTCCTTAGAACTGCCGTTTTCGTTTTTGTTTGACTCCATTATATGATTTGGACAATATGCTATGTGCTTTATCGCTTTTGATATTATGTGAACTGTATATAAAATTGTGCCGAAAAACACTTCTCTCTTCTCCCCCGGGGATGTGCTTACTGGTTGAGACTCCCCTTTCTGTTAAAGTCACCTTATATTAAGAAAACAGAGGCCGGATAAGTTACAAAGCTGATTGACTCCGCGGGTCACCGGTACGTAGCCCCCTCCTCGATTCGAGTTGTCCGCTCGGGTACACGGTCTAGCAATCTATGAAACCATAAGATTTTGAACATAGGTCTAGGACGATTATTTGCATCATATTTGACTTAGGGGACTCAACACAGGGGTTGGGTCCGTCTAGGACAGGTGACCCGGTATTGAAAAGACCGAGCATGCTATGTGTTGCATTTTATTGTCCTTGATCGTTATGCGGACCGGCGGAAATCCCAAGGATAGAAAAATTGTTGAAAAAGAAAAAAAAAGAGATAGGAAAATAAGATTTGTAAAAATAGGTATCCGGAAAATTTGAAAATTGAAAAAAAAAAAAGAGAAAAGGTGGAACATTTTTTTTGAAATAATTGGTCAAATAATCTGACCGAACTACGCAAGTTTGATTCTCGCCATTAGGTGGGATACGTAGGCAACCCTTAAACGGTCCAACCACACTTTTAGAAAAAGAGCAAAAAAGATTTTCTTTTCAAATAATCGAGGTGATTGCTATTTTTGGAAATTGCCGAATGTTCCGAAAGGACGACGGAAGGCTGTTTTGGCAAAAATGGCCACTTCGAAAGTCATTTTTCTTTTCTTCGAAAATTGAAAACTTGTATCGAAAAAGATTTTTCCTTTTTCTAAATAAAGTCACTTTAATAAATGTGCAGGACGAGCACGATGATGAATGAACACTTTTCCCTAAATAAAATCCCTTTGGAGCTGAGATTATGGTGGCAGGACATGGGATCCGATGGTCAAGACTGGGTCAAAAAGTACTTAAAAGGCCTTACAGGGTTACTAGACATGGTTCCTCGAGGTGATGTGGTTAGAGCGTTGGTCACGTTTTGGGATTCGGCACACAACGTATTTCATTTCCCAGATTTTGAACTTACCCCAACTTTGGAGGAGATTGCCTTCTACATCGGGAAGACTGAGGTCCCGCTGAAAGGAAAATACCCGGTATCTCCGAGGACGGTGACAGTACATCGCTTCCTCGACTCTTTGAAAATTGCCCGGAATGTTCATAATGAAGATCTGGCCGACGGGTTTTGTTCTTTAAGCTTCATCTACAATAGGTTTGGACACGTTGGGGGTTTCAATGATCTTACCAACAAATTATGCTGTAAGTCCAACCGAGCGAAATGGGAGGAACACCGGAGGTTCGCATTTTTGGTGGCATTTCTCGGAGTTGTTGTATTCCCGAGGAAAGATGGACATATCAACATAAAAGTTGCCGGAGTAGCTACCACACTGATAGTACAAGATAACTGTACTCTAGCCCCAATGATTGTGGCGGACATCTACCGTGCTCTGACTGCATGCAAAGCAGGGGCTAGCTTCTTCGAAGGGTGTAACTTGATCTTGCAAATCTGGCTAATTGAGCATCTATGCCACCATCCTTCGTACTCAAGCTATGGTTCGGCCGAACGGACATGTTTGGAAGAGTTCAGTACGAGGGCAAAAGGAGTAAAATTGCCAGAAGGAGTCCAAGGTTGGATTGTGTATCTTCGATCACTAACTGACGGCCAAATTGATTGGACGTATGACTGGTTACCTCTTGACGAGGTGATATACATGCCAACGGAGGGATCACCGTTTTTGATCATGGGTTTGAAGAGTATACAACCTTATGCCCCATACAGAGCCCTGCGACAGTTGGGTCGGTGTCAGATTATTCCAAGAGATGGGGATCTCAGTGTGCAAGCTGTGGAGATTGGTCCGGACGGGCAATTCCTGGAAGCAAAAATCCGGCAAATCTGGAATGAGTGCCAAAATTTGAAGATTGATACTTGTGTGCCGAATAGGGCAAAAGGGGAGATATCACCTGGATACTCCACATGGTACCGACGAGGGGTTGAACACGAACGTCTTTCAAAGAGACCTCACTTGCAAGACCTGATAGAGCAATCCGAGGAAAATCAGAAATGGGTGGCCAAGGAAAAAGAATACAAGGCCAAAATCAGTCTGTTGGAGGATAAACTGAGAAATCTTCATTTCGAGAGTGGCTTACAAGCAGCGTCCGATGAAGTGGAAAAGAAACAACTGAAGAAAGAAAATGATATGTTGAAGGCTCAAATAGCTCAAATGAAAATTGCATCCGAGACCCCAGTTCGTTCAGCCCGAGATGAAAAGTTAATTGAGATTCTCCGGCGAAAAGTAAATGACTATAGCTTTGATTTGGACATAGCTGAAAAAGAGTTAGGTAGGGCACGGAAGCAAATGTACAAAGATGCTGAGGAAAGAGCCAAGTTGGTTCGACAACTACAAGACAAGCACGATTTTGAAGTAGCTCAACTTAGAAAGAAAATAATTTCAGCCACGGTCAAGAGTAACAAGATTATCAAAGATCTTGAAGAAGAAAGAGAACACTGCTACACGACTATGGCTAGATTAGAATTGGAGTTGCAACGAGTGCAAAAGGACAACCAACATACCTTGGATGCTCGCGCTCAACAAATAAGCCGGTTATTGCAAGAAAAAGGGGTCATCAGAGAAAAGATTGTTCGCATCGCCCAATACATCACCCGGAAGACTCAGCTTTGTGAAGATCTGTCTCGGAGGACTTTTGTATCTGCAGTGAAGTTTTTTGTACAACAAGTCATGGCCGACCTAGATAGGCTTCAAAGGGGATTGGCATATAGGCCCGCGGCAAGGCCGAACGATGCCTCGCGGGCACTAGGTGCATTAATGTACTCTTAGGTCACGCATCATCTTTTATTTTTCTTTTTTTTTAAAAAACATCACTTTGTAATCAATGTTTTGAATTATCAATGAGAAAACAAGTGTTGTTACCAATTCTTTTGCTTTATGTCATTTCCTTTAAATCCGCTAGGCAAATAAATAGGAACGTAATTATGAAAACGACAAGGAAAAAGAGAGAATAGAAAAGCAAGAAAAAAAAAAGGGAAAAAGAAAAGCAAAGAAAGAAAAAAAAAAGAAAAGAAAAAGAGAAAAGAAAAGAAAAGAAGAAAAGAAAGAAAGAAAAAGAAAGAAAACAAAAGAGCGGAAAAAGAGAAAGGTGATTGGTCCAAGTGAGCAGCGGCCGGGATGATGCATAACGACTCGAGCAAATATGTTTGTTTTTAAAGTCGTTACATTTTATTCATGCGCTAACAACTAACGAGTGTTGATGCTTGTGAGTCCAGATTTTCTAGGCAACTGGCATTCTGGCTACCCACCCATACAACACCAGATACAAAAAGATGACAAAGGCTGTGTCCCAGGAAATCGAGGCAACTATTGTGGACCCCGCTCACGAAGAAGAGATCGTGGATGTGGCGGGGATGAAGGAAGAAATGTACAAGCTGAGACAGCAGATGGCCGAAATGTACCAGGCTTGGTCTAGAGGTCAACCACTACCAGCCTACCCTGCTAACCCTGCATATGTCCCTCCAGCCAATCCTAACCCTGAGCCACCAACAATGAACTCGTCCTCCACCTACCCCGACTACCCTCACTACTATGCCTCCACCTCCCAGATACCACCACCTCCAGCCAAGCAAGCACCACCTCATATACCACAGGTTGCTCCTGTGTATGTGGCACCTCCGCCTGCTGTTATCCACAAATCCTCTAGTGAACCGATGTCTCATATCCAGGATCCTCACTACTACCCTCTAGAGCCGACTTTCAGACAACATGAGTCTCATGCTCCGATGATGGAAGCAAGTGCCGGGCAGGAAGAGATGGCTCGGAAAGTGAAAAGTCTTGAGAATGCTTTCCGCACTATGCAAGGACTAGGAGGGCAGGTGAGTGTAGCCTACAAAGACCTGTGTCTGTTCCCCGAGGTGCAGCTTCCCGCGGGATTCAAGTTGCCAAAGTTCGACATGTATAGCGGACACGGGGATCCGGTAGCTCATCTCAGAGGATACTGTAGCAAGATGAGAGGTGCGGGAGGTAGAGATGAGTTATTGATGGCGTACTTCAGCCAGAGTCTGAGTGGTTCGGCTTTAGAATGGTATACTCGACAAGACCATACAAGGTGGTTCGTCTGGGATGACCTAGCACAAGCCTTTGCAAGCCATTTTCAGTACAATTTGGAGATCATACCCGACAGGTTATCCCTTACCAAGATGGAGAAGAAGCCAGGAGAAAGCTTTAAGGAATACGGTTTTAGATGGAGGGAACAGGCCGCTAGAGTGGATCCACCCATGAAAGAAGGGAGATGGTGGATTGTTTTCTACAGGCTCTGGAGCCAACATACTACGGCCATCTAGTATCAGCAATTGGAAAGAGTTTTAATGAAGTTGTGAAAATGGGAAGTTTTGTAGAAGAAGGTTTGAAGACGAACAAAATTATGAGTTTTTCGGCTATCAAGGCCACCAATCAAGCCATACAAGGTGGAAACGGGGGAGTGATGGGAAAGAAGAAGAAGGAAGAGGTAGCAACCGTAGAAAGTAGGCCATGGAGTCGCAACCCACATTATAACCCACCAAGACCCTACCGCCAACACCCACCAAGCCCGTCAACTCCATATAATCCACCACCACCATCTTACCCGCCAAACCCATACAACACACCAAGCCCATATAACCCACCACCACCGCCATACCCACCAACAGTTCCACATTACCACCACCCACAAGCCCAAGCCTACCCACCACCACCACCCCATGTGTGGAGAGCTCAAGCTCCACACAATGTGTACCACACCCAGAACACATACCCAACCTCTAAACCTTACCGAAACCAGAATAGACCCAGGCCGGACGCTGATTGGAGAAACAAAGCAAGAAAAACATTCACCCCGCTCGGAGAATCATATACTAGTCTTTACCACAGGTTGAAAGAGTTGGGGATGTTAAGACCAGTTGCACCTAAAGTTCCAAACCCACCCCCGAAAAATCTTGATTCTTCCTGTTAGATGTGAATACTGTTCGGGAACATTGGGCCACGATACTGAAAAATGTTGGCAATTGAAGAATGCCATTCAGGATCTTATCGATGAGAGGATAATTGAAGTACAGGCTCCCGAAGCCCCAAACATTACCCAGAATCCGCTGCCAAATCACCACGAAACACACATGATAGAACTGGTGCAAGGTGATAGTAGTCGGGAACCGTCTCAAGCTGTGATGATGATAAAGTCGAGTGGCAAGTTAGAAAAGGAAGTTGTGAAGGAGAAAGCGATTGTTGAGAAACCAAAGCCAGTAGTGGTGGGAGGTTTAAAGGTGGTAGTTCCAGGTGCAAAGACGATCGTGACTGTGAAAGGAGCAAGTGCAGAGCCAGTAATCATAAAACCAGTAGTGCAAATGCCAGTGGTGAGTACAAAGACTGTACCTTGGAACTATAACAAGGTAGCAGTAGTTTACAAGGGAAAAGAGATTTTCGGTGAAATTAATGAAACGCATGGACTCACCCGGTCAGGAAGGTGTTTTGCTCCAGAGGAACTGAGAAAGATGAAGACGGTAAAAGAAAGTCAATTGAAGAAGCCAGTGTCGGAAGAGGAAGCAGAAGAATTCCTTAAGAAAATGAAGTCACAAGAGTACTCGGTGGTTGAGCAGTTGAGAAAGACCCCTGCCCAGATTTCTTTGCTATCTTTGCTGATACATTCAGAAGAACACCGGAAGGCTCTTATGAAGATTCTAAATGAGGCTCATGTTCCGGAAAAGATTTCAGTGTGTCACTTGGAAAAGATTACCAACAAAATTTTTGAGTCTAATAGGATCACATTCTCTGATAAGGAGCTGCCGGTGGAGGGAACTGAACACAATAAGGCATTGTACCTTACGGTAAAAAGTGAAGAGTCAGTAGTGACCAGGGTATTGATTGACAACGGATCGAGCGCTAACATTTGCCCGCTATCAACTTTAGGGAAGCTGAACATCAGCCCGGACAGAATCCGGAGGAACAATATCAACGTGAGAGGGTTTGACGGCGGAGGTAAAAACACATTGGGAGATATTATTTTGGAAGTGACCATCGGTCCCGTTGATTTTACTATGGAGTTCCAGGTGCTCGACATTGCCGTGTCGTATAACTTGTTGTTAGGCCGACCCTGGATTCATGCGGCCAAGGCAGTACCATCTTCTCTACACCAGATGGTCAAGTTTGAGTGGGAACAGCAAGAGATTGTCGTACATGGGGAGGAAAATGCTTGTAATGTGGTAGCACCTTTTGATGATACTGATGGGGATAGAGGTCCTTGGGTCTACCAAGTGACGGACGCTATAGTGGTGAACAGAATTGCTGAAGGGGAAAAGTTGCCAGCCCCTATGATGGCACCAACTGCTGTGATGGTGGCCAGAGAAATGCTGAGAAACGGATTTGCACCGGGGAGGGGATTAGGCAAAACACTGCAGGGAGTCATTCAACCAGTTCAACTTCCGGAAAACAAAGGTACATTCGGCTTAGGGTTCAAACCCACCTTTGCCGACATCCAAAGAGCCTCAAAAGCCAAAAAGAACTGGACCTTACCCAAACCCATACCCAAATTATCCGACACCTTCATCAGGCCTGGTACAAAATATCAACCATCTGCTGCGACAAAGTGCATTGAGACCCAACTTGATGAAGAAATGCTGGGTTTTGAGAAGATGTTTTGGGAGGTGAATACGATTGAAGCAGGGGAAGGCACAAGCAAAATGGATGTGCAGTTTGTGGGACCTGGAATCATGTTGAACAATTGGGAAGCTACTCCTTTCCCTATCAGGAAGGAGTCTTGGTAGTTAGCTCCAAAATTTCATCATTGCTTTCCCAAAAGTTGTTATTTTTATAGTTTTCCCATTCCCCTCATGAAAAGAAAATCACCATGTATCCCGAACATTGTTCGTTCTTTTATCAATGAAATGCAGTTGTCTTTTTCTTCACTTTTGCCTTATTTTTCTTTATTTTTTCCTTTTGTACAGTTTTGCATGTGTTGATTCCAATGCCATGTCATGCGTGAAGGATTCTAGACCCAGTTCTGACAATCACGTTACTATACAAGAAATCGGGGAAGATAGTGAAATAGAATGTGAGGATGAGGAGGCCCTGGAAGAAATAAGTAAGGACATGAAACAATACGAGGAAAAACCCAAACCAAATCTGAGTGATACGGAATCTGTAAATTTGGGGAGCGAAGATGATGTCCGAGAAACAAAGATTAGTGTACATTTGGAGGCACCCCTCAGGGATGAATTGATAGGGTTGTTACATGAATTTAAGGACATCTTTGCCTGGTCCTATGATGACATGCCCGGGCTTAGCACAGATTTAGTGGTACACAAGTTGCCTATCTACTCGGAATGCCGGCCAGTAAAACAAAAGCTGAGGAAATTCAAAACGGACATTAGTGTGAAGATAAAAGAAGAGGTGAATAAGCAGTTTGAGGCAAAGGTCATAAGAGTTACCAAATACCCCACCTGGTTGGCAAATGTTGTGCCGGTCCCGAAGAAAGATGGAAAAACCAGAGTGTGTGTAGATTATAGAGACCTCAACAAGGCCAGTCCGAAGGATGACTTCCCGTTGCCAAACATCCACATATTGATTGACAATTGCGCCAAGCATGAAATTGGTTCGTTTGTGGACTGTTACGCAGGTTATCACCAGATCCTTATGGACGAAGAAGATGCTGAGAAAACCGCCTTCATTACACCTTGGGGAACATACTGTTACAGAGTAATGCCGTTTGGATTGAAGAATGCCGCCGGGGCAACTTACATGAGGGCAATGACCACAATGTTCCACGATATGATGCATCGAGAAATTGAAGTATATGTGGACGATGTTATCATAAAGTCCAGAAAACAACCTGATCATGTGAGAGATTTGAGGAAGTTTTTCCAAAGACTCGGAGGTACAATCTAAAGCTCAATCCGGCGAAGTGTGCTTTTGGAGTACCTTCAGGGAAATTACTGGGGTTCATAGTGAGTCGGCGAGGTATTGAACTGGATCCGTCAAAGATCAAGGCTATTCAAAGTCTACCTCCGCCGAAAAACAAGAAGGAGGTCATGAGCTTACTAGGAAGGTTGAATTACATTAGTCGGTTCATTGCTCAATTGATATCAACGTGTGAGCCGATATTCAAGTTGTTGAAGAAAGATGCAGCAGTGAAATGGACCGACAAGTGTCAGGAAGCCTTTGACAAGATCAAGGAATATTTGGCCAATCCTCCGGTGTTAGTTCCTCCAGAACCAGGGCGACCTCTGATTTTGTATCTGACAGTGCTAGATAACTCCTTCGGTTGTGTATTGGGTCAACATGACGAGACAGGCAAGAAAGAACAAGCCATATATTACCTTAGCAAAAAGTTTACATCCTACGAGGTGAAGTATACCCAACTGGAAAGAACTTGTTGTGCATTGATTTGGGTAGCTCGGAAGCTAAAGCATTATTTGTCAGCATATACCACGTACTTGATATCACGACTGGATCCTCTCAAGTATATATTTCAGAAGCCTATGCCTACGGGAAGACTGGCCAAATGGCAGATTCTGCTCACAGAATTTGACATTGTCTATGTAACTCGTACGGCAATGAAGGCACAAGCTATTGCGGACCACTTAGCCGAGAATCCGGTGGATGATGAGTATGAACCATTGAAAACATACTTTCCGGATGAAGAGGCAATGCTTGTCCAAGAGATGGAGCAAGATGAGAGACCAGGATGGAAAATGTACTTTGACGGAGCCGTCAACAGCAGGGGCGTTGGTATCGGAGCGATACTCATTTCAAGTACGGGTCAACACTATCCCGTCACAGCTCAGCTTCGATTTTTCTGTACCAACAACATGGCCGAATATGAGGCGTGCATCTTGGGATTAAGGATGGCAATTGACATGGGTATTCAAGAGATTTTGGTCATGGGTGACTCGGATCTCTTAGTACACCAAATTCAAGGGGAATGGGAGACACGAGATTTGAAATTGATACCTTATCGGTATTGTTTGCACGAGTTGTCTCAAAGATTCCAGTCTATAGAATTCAAACACATCCCAAGAATGCACAATGAGATCGCAGATGCTTTGGCCACACTGTCCTCTATGTTGCATCATCCTGACAAGACATATATAGATCCGCTCCGGATCCAAGTCCGTGATCAAAATGCTTATTGCTTCGCTGTGGAAGAAGAGTCAGATGGAGAGCCGTGGTATCATGATATTAGGGAATACTTGAAAGCTGGCAAATACCCGGAGCAAGCCACTGGAGACCAGAAGAGAGCCATCAGGCGTCTAGCCAATGAATTTTTCTTCAGTGGAGGAGTGGTATACAAAAGAACACCAGATCTGGGCTTATTACGGTGTGTAGATGCACAACAAGCAGATGAAATCATGATTGAAGTACATGCTGGAGTATGCGGACCCCACATGAGCGGATATGTTTTAGCAAAGAAGATTTTGAGAGCGGGGTACTACTGGCTCACTGTGGAGCGTGATTGTATCAGGTATGTGAAGAAATGCCACCAATGCCAGGTGCATGGGGATCTGATCCACTCCCCGCCTTACGAGTTGCATACAATGTCAGCACCTTGGCCCTTTGTTGCTTGGGGCATGGATGTCATTGGCCCAATAGATCCAGCCGCTTCTAATGGGCACAGGTTCATTCTAGTTGCGATTGATTATTTCACCAAGTGGGTTGAAGCTAAGACATTTAAGGCAGTGACAAAGAAAGCGGTGGTGGACTTTGTGCACGAGAATATTATATGCCGATTTGGAATCCCCAAGGTGATTATCACAGACAATGGAGCCAATCTGAACAGTCATCTCATGGCGGAAGTTTGTGAAAGATTTAAGATTACACACCGCAATTCCACACCTTACAGGCCAAAGGCGAATGGTGCAGTAGAAGCGGCGAACAAGAACATCAAGAAGATTCTCCGGAAAATGGTGGAAGGATCCCGGCAATGGCATGAAAAGTTACCCTTTGCTCTCATGGGTTACCGCACGACGGTACGTACTTCTATCGGAACCACACCTTATACTCTGGTGTATGGAACAGAGGCCGTTATACCCGCAGAAATAGAAATACCGTCATTGCGAATTATAGCCGAATCTGAGATAGATGACGATGAATGGGTAAAGGCCCGTTTGGAACATTTGAGCTTGATTGATGAGAAAAGGTTGGCCGCAGTTTGTCATGGGCAATTGTATCAACGAAGAATGGCCAGAGCATATAATAAAAAGGTACGACCTCGAAAGTTTGAAGTCGGACAGCTTGTGTTGAGGCGTATCTTACCGCATTGGGCCGAGGCAAAAGGCAAATTTGCGCCAAATTGGCAGGGACCGTTTGTGGTATCACGGGTGTTGTCCAATGGAGCATTGTATTTAACAGATGTTGAAGGAAAGTGCGTAGAGACTGCTATCAATTCAGATGCGGTCAAAAGATACTATGTATGATTCCTTTTCAATTATATGTTTTGTATTTTGTTGTGATTTTGGAATTGAAATGACGAAGGCGTTTTATTCTCTATCCAAACACTTTATCCATTGATAACCCCTTTTGAGCCTTAATGAATGAATTCTCTCATATCCCTCTCTCGGAATCGCTTTAAAATGAAATGATGGAAAAATGAAAAAAAAAAATGAAAAAAAGAAGAAGAGAAAAGACAAAGAAATCGGGAAAAAGTCAAAAAGAAATCCATCTAACTAATGAAGTTGGATGAACTACGTCTGACTTGATCCCGAAAGGGTACGTAGGCAGCCTCTCTGAGGTTCAGTCACGACAAAGGAAAATCCAAAAATTCCCCACATATTGAAACTGGGGCAGAAGTTATGTTTAATAATTCCGAGAGTTGTAAATATTTTTGAACCCTCGTGAAATTTTGAGCCTTTATACCTTTCTTTCTTAACCCATCCAAAAGTCACGTTACAGTCCAAAGAAAGACCTTCTGATCGATTCCGAAATGATAACAAATACAACGAAGGAGGAGCGAAGCATCGGATAATACCCGTGGTACAGAAAACAAAATATAAAAAGGAAAAATGGAAAAAATGAAAAAAAATGAGAGAGTCTCATCGGTGAAAACCTTAACCGGCACCATGAGGCGATTGTAAGTTTGAGAGAAATAAAATGAGAGAGTCTTGTCAGTGAAAACCTTAACAGGCACTGCGAGGCGATTGTGAGGTTGAGAGAATGAATGAGAAAGTTCTATTGGTGAAGACCTTTCGAGACACCGTAGAGCGATCGTGAGGACTGTCACACCTCCTTTTTTCACCACACATACGTATAAACGTAAATGTGCCACTGTTTTAATACTACACCCCGAGAAGGGATATAATAATAATCAAGGAAGGAGTTTTTCCACTTAAAGGACAGTCGGAACGGGATCAATTTATTTAATTTTTCGTAGTCGCCACTTGAGAAAATAATGGTGTCCCAAGTCACCGGTTTAATCCCGAACCGAGGAAATTTATGACTCTCTATTACAATCTGCAAAACTAGAAACCTGGATAAGGAACTCTGTTAACCCGGGAGAAGGTGTTAGGCACTCCCGGATTCCGTGGTTTTAGCACGGTCGCTCAACTGCAATTTTTGCTTTTATCTGATTTCTTTATATATTTTAATTATGTGCTTTTAATGTTCCGCTTTTAGTTTTAAGAAATAATTGCGACGTCACGAAAACACATTTCGAGTCACACCGCAACCAGTGCGCCTGTGACTTTAATGCGTTTCAGTTTCGCCGAGAGTAAGATTTGGGTCACATAAATGCGCACCCGTATTTGGGAAAGTAGTTTTATAAAGTCGTGCCTAAAGATTCTCCGTCTTTGTTAACTTCGGGAAAGACCGTGAAATTCGCTAAACGGTCCTTCCGAGTCTAAATTTTTTATTACAAAAATTAAGTTGTTAACATTATGAATTATCTGGTCCAATGGCCAATTTAGAAAAAAAAAAGGCTTCAAATGACTCTCAAATGAACCATCGACTAACTGAGTAGATAAAGATTTAATTCTTTCATCAAACAAATAAGGAAAGGATCGTTCATTTACGGCTAGGATGATGGGTCTTATACAATTGATCAAATGCCTACGGAAAAGGCTCTAAAACAAACTTTAACAGCACCCAATTCGATAGCCAAAACAATGACAATGTCAATTTTGAACAAGATGCAGTAGCTCCTGAAACTAGTACATTTGCTATGATCTGATTCAAATTAACAGATATATTTGGAACAAGTGTTAACGTATATATTTGAAAATAAATTAAAAGAAGAAGCGTATGAAACATTTTGAAGACCTTTGGGACCAAATACACACTGTGGCAAATTACGGGCGAGAAGAGAAAAAGAAGCAGAGGTTCATACCATGTCTCCAATGCTTAGCGACAGTACTGTTTGAAAGAGATTATACACAATTCCCACGCCAATGCAGCCGAGCATGTAACTGAAAATGAGCCTTCGATTGATGTTGAAACGACTCGCAAGGGGTATAAATGAATCTGGATATTCAAATTCCAGCAGCGAGCTAAACTTTGAGCAGCAACAAAATACTAATCGGACAGAACACAGCAGAACCTCGGGCAGCAGCAGGGAACTCGACTCGACACCTTGACTCGATTTCAAAAAACTCAAACAGTTCTCAAACAACCACTCGAAGCAGCGAACCAATTGAACATCGACTCTCTTAGCTAAAATACTCGAGAAACAGAGCTTGAAACAGCTCAGAAACTTGTGGAGCATGTAAAACCATGGATTTGGTTGTAATATTCACTGACTCGATCGGAATAGAATATCATCACAGACGACCTCGACTCTCAAATGTCCAGATCACAAACCGTGGATTCACACCATCACTGTAACGTCACATAGATGAAACGAGCAGACATTCACAACCATGTTGGACGTTGTATCTCCAAGGCTTCGACTCGTCATCGAGCAATCACAGTTGAATCAGGCTACGCCAATAAAGCTCACTTGCAGACCTTAACACGTCAATACCCAGTTCCGAACAGATCTCATAAGCGTGCTCCAAATGGACTCAAATCAGCAAATCTCAGCACCAAAAATGAAATTTAAGAACTAAAATTGTTTTTTCAATTAATAGAACTTCAGCAACTATGGAAACTGAGAGTCGAACTTTCGATTGATAAAATATTCAGTGATACACGAAATCGAGCAAGTGTTACAACCTCAAATTCAAAAAAAAACAAACAGCTGAAGCTTGAACCAACAGACGCCGGACAGAACTCAAACCAAAAACAAAGAGCGACGATCTTAAATCGAACCTTGACGGAAACTCATCGAATCACTGACCAGACTGCCTCGCTCGAACTCAAACACAATCATAACTCAATCAAACTCCATAACTTTATAACGAAAATTCAAATTGAAAAGCGGAAATAGCAAAATGCTTTTGTTATCAATTATTTTTGGTTTCGTTTTTTGTAATCTCTCCAAAAAATCAAAATAAAATGAAGGAGCAGAAGTATATCTTTCTCCTTATTCTCTTTCTTGTTTCTCTGTGTCGTTCCCCCTCGAAAATCTCCCTGAATTTTCTCTCCAAAAATCTCTCCAAATCTCTGATTTTTTGCCTCAGGAGCTCTTCTGTTAATTTTCGCCGCCCAGCCCCTGTTCCTCTTTTGTTCTGTCCGTTATGTTGAAGGTGAGGAATATATGATAGAGACACGCTATTTGCGTGTCTCTTTCTTATTTCCATTGTTTGTTATTTTTTTTTTCTTTTTTTTGTATTTTGCTTTATTTTATGACTTTATTAAATTGTTAAACTAATTAATTCCTAAAATTTATTTGATATCTATTTTATAGTAATTCTCAATTAAAACATTAAGATGCTATTTTTATTTTTCTTTAATTGTTCTAAAATGAATTAATACCTACTAGCAAAATTAATTTCCTAAATGCAAATGCATATTTTTTTTGTATTTTTATATGAATTAACACACAAATTGTAAAAATAAGGAAAAATTATTTATTTTGAATTTTTATGGGAATAACTCATATGTAGGGTAAAAATCACGTGCTCACAGCTGCCCCTCTTTGCTCGGGAACACGAAGAGTTTCCGTGCAAAGATAAGTGAGCAACTATGAACGATTTTTACCCGTTCGAGTATTCCGTTGTGAAGCATTTTGAAAAGCTTTGACCGCACCCTGCTTCAGAGGTTGCCTACATATCCTGGGCTTAACAGGATCAGGTCAGTGTAGTTTGGGAGTGATGGAGTATCGAGGCTGAGAGTCGAGGTTCCGTCCGAGGCTCCGGTCCGCTGTCCCGTTATTACATCAAAATTGAAAAAGACTAACTAAACCTATCAGCTACGAGTTACAGAATTCCTATCTATGAGTCTTCTGAAGCTTGATCTTGAGTTGGTTGGGTGCTTCATGCGGACCCTCATCTGAATCTTGATGCTTGTTAGCTGTAGGTGTTGGTTCAATCTTCTTCGGCTTTTGGATCAAGTCCGGACATATAGTGCTCATGACTTTTTTTCAGGTGGCCTCCTAGTTGCTGAGCCTTGACTTGTATTTCTCTTTCACTGGCATTCTTGTTATTGCCTCGACTTGTATTTTCCCTCCAACGGCATTCTTGTTATTGCCTTGAACTTGTTCAACTTTCACCGGCATTCTTGTTATTGCCTTGAACTTGTTCATCTTCTTCAATATGAAGCATTCGTCCATTCTCCAGGTGGACCTCTGCTTGTGACAAAATAAACAACCAAAGAAAGATTTTTCTGCCCCAGTATGGCGACTGGGAACATCATGTTATTGAATGTCAGAATTTCATCATCATTTTTTCATTTTTCATTTTCTTTTTTTTTCTTTTTAAATGCAGATATGTATGAGATGCAATGCAGAAAAATATTCCCGTGTTAGAAGGTGGGCGCCTAACAGAAATTAAACGTGCAATGCGATGCAGAAAAAATATTCCCGTATTTGAAGGTGGGCACCTAACAGAAATTGAAAATGCAATGCGATGCAAAAAATATTCCCGTATTTGAAGGTGGGCACCTAACAGAAATTAAACGTGCAATGCAGAAATGTATTCCCGTATTAGAAGGTGGGCGCCTAACAGAAATTAAACGTGCAATGCGATGCGTAAATGTATTCCCGTATTTGAAGGCGGGCGCCAAACATAAATTAAACGTGCAAATGCAGTAAATGTATTCCCGTATTAGAAGGTGGGCGCCTAACGTAAATTAAACATGCAATGCGATGCGTAAATGTATTCCCGTATTTGAAGGTGGGCACCTAACAGAAATTAAACGTGCAAATGCAGAAATGTATTCCCGTATTAGAAGGTGGGCGCCTAACAGAAATTAAACGTGCAATGCGATGCAGAAATGTATTCCCGTATTTGAAGGTGGGCGCCTAACAGAAATTAAACGTGCAATGTGATGCAAAAAAGTATTCCCGTATTAGAAGGTGGGCACCTAACATAATTTAAACGTGCAATGCGAATGCAGAAAATATTCCCGTATTAGAAGGTGGGCGCCTAACAGAAATTAAACGTGCAATGCAAAAATGTATTCCCGCAGCCTGAGGACTGGGGAGTGGATTTTAACGGATGCTATCTTCCTCTTTTTGGTATTTTCTTTTACCAATTATCTCTTGCCTGTGAATTTCTCCACTTATTTGGCGAACTTTCTGTTTTTGTGTTTTCTATTTTCCACATCGGTCACATTCACTTTAAAGTGATGAGTGACAATTTGTTCCTTCATGAAACAAAATTTATTAGACATAAACTGCTGGCAATTGGCATTTGACGTCCCTGCTTCTTATTGCCTTCCTCTTTTTTGCTTTTCTCCTGCCGTGTAACTTTCGGCTGCTTATCTCTTTATCTTAGGTGAAACATTCATCAAACCAAGACTTTTATCTTGGGAGAAAGTTTCAACAGACTAAGATTTTCATTCTCATTGGACTATGTCCATTTCAATGTAATCTCAGGAGGATTAACCATCGGACTGAGTTTATGACTCCAGGAGATAATTCATCAGTCTGGGTCCATTTGCAATTCATACTTTCTTAAGCCTTTCAAATTCAACAAACTTTTCTTTCTTTTCAACTTCTTACCTTTCTTTCTTTTCCAACTTCTGATTTTACCTTTCAAATTATGCCTTTCCTTTTCGTTTCAAATTATGCCTTCATTTCTTTTTCCAACTTCTACTTTCATTGACTTCGGCCTTCCTTTTGTTTTCACATTTCATTATCTCTTTATCTTAGGTGAAAAATTCATCAGACCAAGACTTTTATCTTGGGAGAAAGATTCATCAGACTAAGATTCTTTCCTTTCATCTTAGGTGACAAATTTATCAGACCAAGACTTTTATCTTGGGAGAAAGATTCAACGGACTAAGATTGTATCTTACTGGACTATGTCCATTTCAATGTAATCTCAGGAGGATTAACCATCGGACTGAGTTTATGACTCCAGGAGATTATCTTACTGGACTATGTCCATTTCAATGTAATCTCAGGAGGATTATCCATCGGACTGAGTTTATGACTCCAGGAGATAACTCTTCGGACTGGGTCCATTTGCAATTCAGACTTTCTTAAGTCTTTCAATTTCAAAAATCTTTCCTTTCTTTTTCGGCTTTTGCCCTTTCTTTCTTTTCCAACTTCTGCTTTCATTGGCTTCTGCCTTCCTTTTGTTTTCACATTGCATTATCTCTTTATCTTAGGTGAAAAATTCATCAGACCAAGACTTCTATCTTGGGAGAAAGATTCAACATACTAAGATTTTATCCAATTCATCTTAGGTGAAAAATTCATCGGACTAAGACTTTTGTCTTAGGAGAAAGTTTCAACAGACTAAGATCTTATCATTCTCTAACAGTTGTTTCCTTTACCTTTCAACTTGCCTTGTTCATCTTCAAAACAATTGTATTCACCTTCGTGCTTTTCGGATGATTATCCGATGACAGAAAATTTTTTCCTGCCCCAGTTTGACAATATCTTTTGCTCCTGTTTCAAAGCAAAGAAAACTCTGTCAGTTTAAAATGCGGTGGTTGGTTGTGGCCTTGAACTTTCCGCTTGAATGCTTGGCCTGTTCACCGACTATCCATTTCCACTTCTTTTTTGTTCAAAATCCGCCTCTCTTTAGGCACGTATGTTCTTCCATTCTTGACGAATCCCACAATTCCGATCTTGAAGTCTACGATTTCTTCAATGATTTCATTGGACAACCTTGGGGTGTTTCTTGACTGGCTCTTTCCTTTGTCAGAATACACTCCCCTATTTCCATTTGTTATATCTTCTCGAATTGGTACTTTGCCGACCTTTGCGTCTTGTACGCACCCCAAACATTTTTATTGTTGCCCGCTCCATTGCACATGTTGATCTTTTGGCTTAAAGCACCGGCCTTGTCTTTTCCTAACTTACGACAATTGTCGTGTTGGCCAAATCCCATCTTGTGCAATTGGAAAGCTTGGTGGCAAATTTTGAAATCATTTCTATACTTGTTATGACCCAACAGACTCACTAAGATGGAGGGTAAAACAAGGTACAAAGGATAGAAAGAAAGGAAAACATAATTCCTAACAAGAAACCTACAGAAGAATGACCTATCGGATTTTGAATACCGACTCTAGCGACCTTGACATGCACTTTTGGCCTTCTCTGTATAGCAAATTTGATGTTCAGCTCTTGTTGCAAGCTCTGCTGTGAAACCGGTCTTCAACACTTCATTTTATTTGATCTGATCCTTAGTCGACTTGTAGTGCCCATATGGTTTTCACCATCAAGCCTCTCTCATTTGCTCTTTCTTTCTCTCAACTCACCGTCGCCTTACGGTGCCCGTGCGGGTTTTCACCGATAAGACTCTCTCATTTTGATTTCTCTCATCTTGGAGTCTCGTGGTGGTTCTCATCATCTTGAATTCTTCATTCTCCTTTGTTCGGACCGGAGTGTTGCCCTTGATGTGATTCACCTTTGCTCGTTTGTCTCGGCATTTCTTGACGATTGGTCGGAAGGTCTTCCTTTGGACCGTAATGCAGGCTTTTGGATGGGATATAGAAAAAAGGATATAAAGGCTCAAAAATATTTCATCGTGGGTTAAAATTACAACTTTCGGAATCTTATTTATTCAACAACCATAACTTCTGCCCCAGTTTCCTTCTTGGGGGATTTTTGGTTTTTTCTTTTATTGTGACTGAACCTCAGTGAGGCTGCCTACGTACCCTTTCGGGATCAAGTCAAACGTAGTTCGGACTACGTCATTAATTAATGAATTTCTTTTGACTTTTCCCGATTTTCTTTCTTGTATTGCATTTTTCTTTTTTTTTCTTTTTTTTTCTTTTCTCTCTTTTTTTTCTTTTCTTTTGTTTCTCCATTTGATTTCCCCGCTCAATCCTCAATTTTTGTTGTTGATTCCGGAAGAGGGATATGAAAGAAAATATAATATGGCTCAAAGGGGTAGCAATGGACGAAGTGTTTGGATAGCCGAATAAAATGCCTTCGTCATTCCAATCTTCAAAACCTACCAAGTACAAACTACACAGTTAAACACCTTTGATTGATTCACATATTTGCCTTGATGACTCTCAGTGCCATTGGGCAACAATGCCGATACCACGAATGATTCCTTTAACCTTGGGGTACTCTTGCCTTTGGCTTTAAACCGATGAAGCATGATGCATTTCCAAGGCATTTCTTTATGTTCTGTTTTCCCCCAGTATTCACTTGATTCAGGCTTCACAGTATTCCAATATGATTTTTTTTCTTTCGAGTATCATTACATCTTCAACATTGCTTCATTGTTAAATTGACTTTTAAAATCAAGCCGAGAATTATGTGCATGTCATGTCACTAAAATCAGTATGAAAAGAACTGTAAAGTGATTAGAAATGGAATGACTAGAAGTGACGGGAAACGGAGAGTTGTATTAAACTGATGGATTGAAACAACAAAACGAACAACAAAACTAACAGACTAGACTAGAATTACAAACCTAGACGACACTAAACAATTTTTATTACTAAACAAAGCAAAGATAGAAGGGTTTTGACTCTCAAGACAACGTCCGAATTACAACCCTGAAATAACCCGGGTAACAGAAATGACACCAAAATAATACTACCAAAACTCCAAGAGTTGGAGCGCCTTCCCAATTGACAAGCATGGCATCCTAGCCACTGAATTCTGCATTAATGTTGCCAAGATCACTTTCTGTTTCAATATCTTCAACTTCAGTTGACCTCCCAAGAAAATTTTCATCACCCACGTCACCGGGCATCATTCCCACAAAATGTGCTTCGTTATGTGCAGGTAAAGGATTCTGTGCAATGTTTTGGATGCCCCTGCTTTGGACCACAATTATTCCTTCCTGAATCATTCTTTCTATCTCTCTTTTCAAATCCCGACAACTTTCAACATCGTGCCCCATGGCATTGGAGTGGTATTCACACCTTTTGGATGAGTCAAAACTTCTCGCACGTCGGTCCACCCGATTTGGAGGGATGGGTGCAATCACGCCACGTCGTTTTAGCTTCTCAAATAAGCTTGCATAGGACTCTCCGATTGGTGTAAAATTATCTTTCAACTTCTGTTCCTTTCCATACCCCTGGCTTGGATGTGGGTTATAAGGTATTTGAAAATTTTGCGGAGGCTGGTAAAGGTTTTGTGATGTTCGGGCTCGCTTTCTTGGGTGTTTTGAGGATTGAGCAACATACTGGACTGGATCAACAGAGTGTGGAGGGTTCCGAGGCGGGTAGTAATGCTTAAGAGGGTCATGGAAAACTTGATGAGGTTGTGTATACCTTTGAGATGTTCTCATAGGACCTCTTCTCGACCCTGATGTCATCATGACTTTGTCATCCCTCCTATTCACATCACTGAATTCACTTTGGACATCCTGAGCCGCATTTTTGAGAGCCGCTTGACTTATAATTTTGCCTGTCTTAAGACCATCTTCCACCATTTCTCCCATTTTGATTATTTCTTCAAAGGAGTGACCAACCTGCAGATATCATGTTTTGAAAGTAATCCGGCTCTTGAGCCTGAAGGAAAACAGTGGCTAACTCGTGATCATTCATGGGTGGCTTAGCTCTCGCTGCCTGCTCTCTCCATTTGATGGCATATTCCCTGAAACTTTCAGTTGGTTTCTTTTTCAGTTTAGAAAAGGAAATGCGGTTTGGGGTGACGTCAATATTGTATTGAAACTGTTTGATAAAGGCTTGTGCCAAATCATCCCAGACGTGCCAACCAGATACGTCTTGATCCCAAAACCATTCAGATGCTACTCCCGAGAGGCTTTCCCCAAAATAAGCCATAAGCAATTCTTCTTTTCTTCCCACACCTCTCAATTGGTTGCAATACCTTTTCAGGTGGGCTATGGGGTTTCCGCGTCCATCATACTTTTCCAGTTTGGGAACCTTGAAACCAGGTGGCAAGTGGACATCGGGGAACATACAAAGATCTCTGAAGGCAACACTCTTTTGACCTGCCATTTCTTGCATGTTTTTCAGCCGATGTTCTAATCTCTTCAATCTTTGGGCCATTTCTTCCTGTACATTCTTTCGGGTAAGCTTCTCAACGTTTGCAGGAAGGTCAAACGAGTACGAGTGGTACTCGGGAGAGTGATACTGTTCTTGCTGTATAGCAGATTGTGACTCATGAGAAGGCTGTCCTTGGCCATTGGCCCACATTTGGTCATTTGTTGTTTCAATGCTCCGTTTTCCTCAACCATAGTAGACCCTTGTTGAATTTTCTGACCCTGAGTCTCTTGAGCACTCGTAACAGCTTCGATGTCGGTTATCATTTTCCTTGGATCTTGCTTTCCAATTTACCACAACCAACCACCTCGACTTTCTGAAAATTGACAGAACGAAACCACCGGGTTAGCGTTAAGGTATTCCACTTATTGATTTCCTTTGTTTTTTTTTTTTGCTATTTTCTTTTCTTTTTCCCTTTTTGTGGTTTTTTTTTCATTTTCTATTCTTTTTTTTCTTTTTTGTAGTTTTTCATTTTTTTTTTCTTTTTGGTTATGGAAATGGTCGAATCCTATGTGGATTGCCTACGTATCATGACCCCGCATGAATCAGATCGAGCGTAGTTCTTGCAAATTAATGCAAGAAATAAAGAGATGTTTATTTGATTTTTTTTTTTTTTTTTGAAGGAAAAATTACAGAAACCGACTACAAACTTGAAAAACTTTCACATTTTGTATCGGAGATTTCTACAAAAAATAAGAATATTTTTGGCGTCAATTATGACTATTTCTACAAAATTGGCCACATAATGGCTTATTTGACAAAATGACTATTTTTGCAAAAATTATTTAAGAAAGATAAACTTGAAATTTTTTTTTATCCTGTGGCTCATGGGGCATCGTTCGGCATCACCATAAACCAACGCAAGACTATTTTTCATAAATTGGCCATGTAATGGCTTATTCAGACAAAGTGGCTCTTTTTGCAAAATTTTATTTGAGAAGATGCAAATTCAAAATTTTTATCCTGGGGCCTATGGGGCATCGTTCAGCTCCGACACAGGCCAACACAAGACTGAGGAATTAAAAATGCAAAAATATGGCTATTTCAGCAAAATTCCGACCATGTAATGGCTTATTTGATAAAGTGGTTATTTTTGTAAAGTTGAGTGATGACTCAAAACTTGATTTTTGCGGATACAGCCTTTCGACATTTCCGCGAGGGAATATTTCCAGGCTGTGTCCAAAATTATTTACAAATGACTCAAAGTGGCTACTCTTGCAAAAACAGCCTTCCGGCGTCCTTTTGAGGGACATTTGGCTTAGTTTAAGCAAGAATAGCATCACCCGACTTATTTATAACAAAATAAAAAATTTGACATTTTTTGGTTATTTTTGCAAAAAGGGTGTGAACCCGGACTTGATTTTGCGGCTATGGCCTTGCAACATTTCCACAAGGAATATTTCAAGGTCGTGCCCGCAAATTATTAAAAATGATTCAAAGTGGCTATTTTTGCAAAAAAACAGCCTTCCGGTGTCCTTTCGGAACATTCGGCTATTTTCAAAAACAGCGTCACTTCGATTTATTGACAAAATTAAACACACATTTTTTTTTGATTTTTTCTAAAAGTGTGGTTGGACCCGTTTAAGGGTTGCCTACGTATCCCACCTAATGGCGAGAATCAAACCTGCGTAGTTCGGTCAGATTATTTGACCAATTATTTCAAAAAATGTTCCACCTATTTTTGCAAATTTTCAAATTTTCCGGATACCTATTTTCTACAAATCATTATTTTCCTCTCTCTCTTTTTCCTTTTTCAACAATTTTCCAATCTCGGGATTTCCGCCGGTCCGCATAACGATCAAGGACAATAAAATGCAACACATAGCATGCTCGGTCTTTTCAATACCGGTTCACCTGTCCTAGACGGACCCAACCCCTGTGTTGAGTCCCCTAAGTCAAATATGATGCAAATAATCGTCCTAGACCTATGTTCAAAATCTTACGGTTTCATGGATTGCTAGACCGTGTACCCGAGCGGACAACTCGAATCGAGGAGGGGGCTACGTACCGGTGACCCGCGGAGTCAATCGGCTTTGTAACTTATCCGGCCTCTATTTTTCTTAATTTAGGGTGACTTTTAACAGAAAGGGGAGTCTCAACCAGTAAGCACATCCCCGGGGGAGAAGAGAGAAAGGTTTCCGGCACAATTTTATATATACAATCCAGATAATATTAAAGCGATAAAGCACATAGCATGTTATTCAAATCATATAACGAAGTCAAATAAAAACGCAAACGGCAGTTCTAAGGAGCTCGAGTTCTTAAACCCCGAAACTAATTCAGAAGTTGGTCACATGTGTGAGCACGTGATTTTTGCCTTACTTGAGAAGTACTCCCAGAAAATTCAAAAATAAAAATAGTTTCGTGTTGGGTATGATTTTTGTGATTTTGTGTTATTTTATCTTTTGTGTGCACGTTTATTTATTTAAATTAAAAATACAAAAAATATATGCTAAGTTTTGCATTTTTAGTGTTTGATATCGAAGTCATGTGATTTACATTTTTAGGTGATATATAATTGTGTGGGATAATTGTATGCATATATATATATATATATATATATATATATATACATGTACATATATATATGTGTAGTAATGAGATCAAATTGGGCCATAGTTTAGTCCAGGGAAACCAGGCCCAAACGAATCCCAATCCGTCCAGCATCTATCATTGTGGCATTCGATCTGGACCGTTGGATTTTATTATCCAACGGCCCGGATTAATCCTTTAATTCCAACATACACTCAGCCTATGACTTAACCAAACGACGCCGTTTGGTTTAAGTGAGGAGATCCTGATCGTTGATCAAGTTTGATCCAACGATCAGGATTTAACTTCTCCAAAACATATATAAACTCATTCCATACCCCGCCCCCCCAAGCCAGACCCCCCCTCTCCCTTCATCTCCCTCAGGAGCTCTCAAACACCCAGTGTAACGCCGCCGTGCCCCGCCTGCCGGAAATCGCCTCACGGCGGTTCCGGTAGGCCAATCACCACCAAACCAATGCCAAAACCTTCCCCTCACCTCCCCCATCACGAACCCAGCCTCCACTAACCTCGAATCATGCCGAAGCTCCTCGAATCTTCATTTGAAGATTCGAGTCAAACTCGAACCAATGCCAAATCACCCCAAACTCACCCCAAACCCTCACATGGCCTCCCTCGTACCCCCGCCGGCTTTCGTTTGCTTCGAATCTAACCGGAAATGCAAAAGCCCCAAATCCGAGCCCAAGAACCCTAATTTTGGAGAAACCCAATTCGAGCCGGTTTAGCCGCAATTGAAGTCCAAGGGACTTTAGTCTAGGTGTTCTCAATCGAGAACATCTCGATTAAAGCCCGTTTGGCTTCAATAATTCCAAGTCTTAGTTCGAAGCTTGGGTCGGCAGATTTCTTACAAGGTATTCATTCCTTCTTTGGTCGATTTAATTCGATTTTGTGAATATGTGTGTTTGTTTTATTCATTGTTTCAATTCTCATCTATCATGCTTCTAATTTCACATAACAGTCGACCTGTTATCCTCCTTTGAGGCCTTTTATTTGGCCAATTCCCTCTGTTTTTAGTAGTTAAAATGAATCATAGGTTCAATGTGATTAAAGTCGTCAAGGAATTAGTTCGTAGTATTGATCCCTGAATCTGCCTGTATGCAATTCATTAGTGTAGGGGCTGGTTACTGTTTGATTCAGATTAAAGGGATTAGTTGGTTGTAGTTAACAGGTTAATTTTTAAATCCCACACCCATACAAGGGCTAGTGGAACCTGCACAGCAGGGCATCCCACTGAGGTTCCTGCCACCAGCATTGTTTAATGCTGAGTCCATACTTTGGACAGTAGATAGTGGGGTTCAGGGAATAGGGATGGGCAGAGGGGAGTTCCTGAGTCTTCTGGTTTTTAGGAGTCCTCTTAGCTATAAGTATAAGGGGGATTCATACAGAGATGAGGGGGCACACTGAGAGAACTAAAAAGAAAGAGGAGACAGTGATAACAGGCATATCTGGAGAGAACACAGTCATAGAGATTAGAGAGTAAACCTGGAGAGAAATATAGGCAAGCAAGAATACCTTGTGATACACAGATACAAAGATACAAAAGAGGCTACTGTTTCATTGGTTTCTGGACAGTTTCGTGTGTTCCTATCCAGTGGTTGAGTATTTGGTCGCTGGTTTGTTGTTGTTCTTGTGTTATTGGTAGTGCCGAGCCATTGCTTTAGCTGGTTCAGTGGTTGAGTGTTGTGATAGCTCTAGTATTTGCTGCTGGTTCACTTGATTGCTGCCACTGGTAGTGTTTGCTATTGGTTTAGTTGAGTGCTGCCACTAGTTGTTGCTACTGTTGTATTCATTTGGTGCTGCTGGTCCAGTTTGTGGCTCTTGGTCGTTTGTTGCTGCTGTTAGGCATTTGTTGTTGTTGTTGTGTCTTTGTTGTTGCTGGTACATTTCAGTTGGGTATGCTGCTGCTGTGTTGACCCTGCCTGAGTGTTGTGTTAGCTCTTGAGTTGCTTTGGTCTATCTTGTGGCCACTGGTTGTTGTTGGGTCCATTCGTTTGCTGCCACTGGTTATTGTTGCTGCCATTGGTTATTGGTCTACTGTCTAGCTGGTCTATTGTTGTTACTGTGGTGGTCATTTGTTGCTGGTCCAGTGTTTGTGGCTATTTGGTTGGTTATCATTGTTGCTGTGGTGCTTGTGTGGCTGTTGGTTCACTGTGTTTATTACTGGTCTACTGTTACTGTTCCTGTTACTGTTGCTGCATTGCCATTGCTCACTCTTCCTTGCTCTTCCGCATTCCAGGTACACACCTCTGTTATTGTAGTTCCTTGGTTCGAAAAGAATGAAGTTTGAAGCTTATGCATAAAGTCTATTGAAACATGTAGTCGTCTAAAGTTTCCATGTTTAATTACATTCTGTTATTCTCCAATTAAGCTTGTATTGCTATTGGAAAAGTGTAGCTAGGCCAGAGATACACTATCGTTAGATAAGCATGTAAACCTGAATTAGTCTTTGTATCTCTGTTCAATCTTCTCTGCTCGTATGTATAATCTCCAAATCTGTTAACGTTAGATCTTATGCTAAAAGCGCGATTAGCTAGGGAGTTGTTACTCAACGGAATGACGTAATTAGATTAAAAGAATCGGGGGCGCATTTCATGTGACCCGACCCCAATTTTGGGCAAGAGTAAACAAAGCATGTCAGGAACCACAGGCGCATTTCATGTGGTGTGGTTCGTAGCAAGTTTTAAATAATTTGGAATCAACCCTTAAGTAAGATATAGTGGGATGTAGTTCGCTTTATATTTGAATCAAAGGCGCGCCTCGCCCAATTATTACACTAATCACATAGCCGTCCTAAATGTACATATGAAATGCTTAGATTTTGAGACGCGTCGTTTCTTAACGAATATTACAGTGTAAATAAGTAGTCGATCCGGGCGCATATTTTAGTTCTACCTTTTAAATACGGGTGTGCATTTCATGCGACCCAAATCCAAACCCCGAAATGTTGAATAAGAATATGTCGAGGATCCGGGTGCATTTCATGTGACGTGATTCGAAAGCATATTTTTAAGCAACTTTCTCTTTCGTAAATCACAACCAATAATAAAAGTGGTAAAGGGATATTAACTTGCACTAAGTACATAATTGTAGAAAGCAGATAGATAAGCCAAACACGACAGTTGAGCGACCATGCTAGAACCACGGAATTCGGGAATGCCTAATACCTTCTCCCGGGTTAATAGAATTCCTTATCCGGATTTCTGGTTCGCGGACCGTTAAATAGAGTCATTCTTTTCCTCGATTCGGGATTTAACCGGTGACTTGGGACACCATAAATCTCCCAAGTGGCGACTCTGAAATAATTAAAATAAATCCCATCTCGATTGTCCTTTAATTGGAAAAACTCTTTGCATCCTTGCGGGTGCGTAAAAAAGAGGTGTGACAGCTCTGGCGACTCTGCTGGGGACATCTTTAGAATTCGAGCTCGGAATAACTGTTGTATTTGGCATATTTTATTATCTGATTTTTTTACATGTTGGCATCAATGTGCAAAATGTTGTTTTTACTGCTTTGATATTGTGTGAACTGTACATATAAATTGTGCCGGAACCAATCTCCTCTCTGAGTCTTCTAAATCATGAAGAAGGGTGCACTTCGTGTGACTTCTTTTCCGTATAGTGTCTAATTCCCATTTTAGAACGAGGTTTGGATAAGTTGCAAAACCGCTGAAGCTTCTGTATTCCCGGGTTGCTGCCTCCTCCTCGGCTCGAGCTGTCCGCTCGGGTAAGCCAAGTCTAGAACAGATAAACCCAGGTTTTTAAACCTAGAATAACAAAGCTTCATGCCGGATCCCTAGTAGAAACGTTTATTTGCATCATGTTGCATTTGACTTAGGGGACTCAACACAGGGGTTGGGTCCGTCTAGGACAGGTGACCTGAAATGAAAAGACCATCCTGCTGCATCCTGTTTGTTTTACGCATATATTTGCTTAGACTTGCATGCTGACCGGCTTTTAGAGAAAAAAAAAAAAAAAAAAAAAAAAAAAAAGTGTTTTGTTCTTAAGATAGAAATAGCTCATTTGTTTTCCTTTAGTAAAATGAATAAATAATGTCGTTTGTTTCGTCAAAACCGAACTACGTGGGTTTGATTCTCATTGGATGTGAGATACGTAGGCAACCTCCATCAGGTCCAACTTCACCTTTTGAAAAAACGGCCGAAAAGTCAAAACTAACTTTTGTACTAAATAAATCGGTGACGCTGTTTTTAAAAATAGCCGAATGTTCCCGAAAGGGACGCCGGAAGGCTAATTTCGTATAAACGGCCACCTTTGGGTCAATTTTGATTTCGATCAATCTACCCCACAGCCTTAAAAGCCTTCGTCCCCGAGACGTTGAAAGGCCGTGATTGAAAACTGATTTTTTTTATTTTTTTTAGCAAAACAAAGTTGTTTTCTTATTTAAATCACCTTAATAAATGTGCAGGATGAGCACGAATCAGAATAAATCATTTTCAATCTTTAGTGAGGTCCCTCAGCAGCTCCGTATATGGTGGAACGATTTGGAAGACAGTAGCAAAAAGGTCGTAGGGAGAATTTTGAGAGGTTTGGTTGATCTGTTGAATATTGAGCCAAGGGAAGACATCATCAAGGCACTGGTATCTTTCTGGGATCCGACCCGCAATGTGTTCCGTTTTGTTGACTTTGAATTGACGCCCACATTAGAAGAAATTGCGGGCTATGCAGGACTTAATGGGAAATTAAGAGGGCAATACCTACTCTCACCAAGACCAGTATCTCCACATGGGTTTCTGGATCTGCTGAGCATTAGTCGGAAGGTGAAAAATGATGATCTGCTGAAAGGGTGTTGCGACCTCCAATTCTTATATCAACGGTACGGCACTCCTCGGGGTTTTGAAGAGTCAAACCTTGGACCGACTCACGCAGGGAATAGAACCAAGTGGGAGGCCAGACGAATTCTAGCATTCATAACGACATTCTTGGGGATTGTGATTTGTCCGCGCGAAGATAAGAAAATAGAGATAAGTCCGGTAGGAATAGCCGATGTTGCAATCAAAAAGGCTACCAGCACTGTGGTCCCTTTGGTTTTGTCCGAAATCTATCGAGCCTTGACTGTATGCCGAGAAGGGGGCAATTTCTTCCAAGGTTGCAATCTGTTACTTCAATTATGGATGCAAGAACACCTCCATCACCGAACACAATACATGAACCATGGGTTGACCGGAAAAAACTGTATCAGGGGTTTCGAAGAACGGATGATGGGTGCTGTATTCCCTGAAGGCGTCGAGGCATGGCTTGCACGACTGAGCTCAATAGAAGCCGATCGGATTGAATGGGCATTCGGGTGGTTACCCGATACTGAAGTAATATATATGGCAGCCGAGGAGTGTTATATCCTTCTGATGGGGATCCGCAGTGTCCAACCATATGTCCCTCACCGTGTATTACGTCAACTAGGAAGGTTTCATGTTATTCCTACCGATCAAGACCTAAGGAAGTACGCCATTGAGTTGAGCCCGGGAGTTGTCTTCCCCGAAGAGAAGGTTAGAAGGCTGTGGCACGAATGTCGGTTCCTTGAGCCTAAAACCATGGTCCGGGAGCTATCTAAGGGAGAGGTGGACCCAAAGTACAACGTGTGGTTCGGGAAAAGATTTCAGATTCGTCGGAAATGTTCTAAAAGAGCCCATGTCCAACAGTTCACGGAAGATTCACGGGAACAATGGGATTGGTTAGCAAAGGAGGAGGGATACAGGACGAAGATTGGCAGGATAGAACAGCAGGTCCGGGACCTCCAATTCGAGAAGAACATGCAAGCCGCCACCGACGAAGGAGACAAAAAGAAGTTGGCACAAGAAAATGACTTCTTGAGAGCTCAAATCCAACAAATGAAAAGAGATGCTGACAGACAGTCGAGGAGTCGGGCCGACGAAAAATTGATAAGGGGTTTGAGAAGCCAAGTCACCGACATCCAAAGAGAATTGGACGAGTCAAAAGCCCAAATAACGAGGATCCGTGCCAGCTGGAAAAAGGAGGCACATCAACATGCACTTCACCTAAAGCGGGTGGAAGAAGATTACACTGATATCATCACTAGCCCGAGGGAAGCAAATGTTGTCCTTAGGGAGCGGGTTTTCAAGCAAGCCCAAGATGCCAGAGCGGACCTCGACCGCTGCCACAATTTGATGGCCCGACTGCAAGGACAAGTGGATAGGCTCCTAGATCAAGTCACCAACAATGCTCGAAGATTGGGGGCGAAAAACCAACAAATAGAGCGGCTACTCGGAGAAAGGGACATGATCAAGGATAGAATTGGAGAAATCGGGCACTACGTCACCATGAAGTGCCTGGCTTGTGAACGAATGCCCCGCGCCGACCTTTTCGCTTCAATTATGGGTTATGTTCATCGGATCATGGAAGAGTTGAGGGAACTGCACAAGGACCTCACACCGAGGCCTGCGGCAAGGCCGAATGATGCCTCGCAGGCCCCCAGGAGTTTTAGGGCATTAGATTTTTGATTGAAAATGTATTTTGAAATGTTAAGTCAAGCTAGTTGGCATTTTTATCTTTACTTTCCCAAGTCAAGCATTTTTCTTTTGTTTTGCTGATTGTTGTAAGACGTGTTTTGTAACTACACGGTTTTATTTGATATAAAAGTTACTGAATTTTTCCACAATCTTGTTACCAGAACTACGCTCGGTCTGATTCACGCGGGTCGTGATACGTAGGCAATCCACATAAGATTCGACCACCACTAAAAAGAAAGGAATCCATAGGTTAAATAAAGGCTTGCAAAGATAGTCGAAAAAGAAAAAAAAAAGAAGAAAAAGAAAGAAAAAGAAAAAAGGGCCGGAATGACGCATGTTAAAGAGTACACGTAGAAAGGGTTATTTGGTTAGGTGCATTGCATCCAACGTGCTATAACATATCCGTCAAACTCGGTGAACTAACAAGTTTGTTGCGTATTCCAGAAAGTTTAGCAGTTGGTTTGACAGAATATACTGGCCAGCCATCACTACCGTACTAGATCCAAAGGACCAGTTACAGTAAGCATGTCGAGTTCTGGCAAGAGTCTCGAGGAAGAAAAATCCGAGCTACAAATCATGAAAGAAGAGGTAGACCGGTTAAAACAACAGATAACGGAGATGCACCTGGCCTGGGCCAGGGAACAGTCTTCACCAAACCGCCCTACTCTCGCCTCAGCTCCGGAACATCCGCCCATCGATCCTTCGACAAGCGCCCCGATCTATCCATACTTTCAGGGGGAAAACCCATATGCCACCCACATTCCACCGACCAAACCAAATCCTCCTCCAGCCACCCCCGTTTTTGTGGCACCTCCACCTGCTCCTCTGCAAAGGCCGGCCAGCGAGCCGTATGTTCAGATCCATGACAACTCTTACTATCCTCCAGAGCCTACTTTCAGGGCTCCCGAACCACAATCACATACACCTCATTGGGATAATCCGGCAGAACCGGAAAAACACTTCCAAAGTTCGGAACACGAGGAAGTTGCCAGGAAAAGTTAAAAGCCTGGAGCAGTCCTTCAGGAACATGCACGGTTTAGGCAACCAGGTCAGCGTCGCCTATAAGGATCCGTGTCCATTTCCGGACGTCCAGTTGCCACCAGGATTTAAAATGCCCAAATTCGACCTATACGAGGGGCATGGTGACCCGATGGCCCACCCGCGGGGGTTTTGCAGTAAAATGAGAGGGGCCGAGGACTGGACGAACTTCTCGATAGCTTACTTCGGCCGCAGTCCGGGAGGATCCGCGCCGGAGTGGTATACTAGACAGGATCCCGCAGATGGTTTACGTGGGATGATTTGGCTCAAGCTTTTATCGGCCGGCTCCAATACAATCTTGAGATAATCCCCGACCGCCTATCATTGCTAAAATTAGAGAAGCAGCCTGCTGAAAGCTTCAAGGGAATTTGGTTTCCGATGGAGGGAACAGGCGGCCCGGGTAGATCCGCCGATGAGAGAAAGCGAGATGGTGGACTACTTCTTGCAGACATTAGAGCCCACATACTTCGGACATCTGGTAACATCCGTAGGCAAATCATTCACTGAGGTGATAAAAATGGGGGGTATGATCGAGGAGGGTTTGAAGGCCAACAAGATCATGAGTTACTCAGCACTGAAAGCCACCACTCAGGCTATCCAAAGTGGTACTGGAGGAGTACTGGGGAAAAGAGGAGAGAGGAAGTTGCGGCCGTCGAGTCCGGGGCATGGTTCAGAAATAGAGGCCCCGCACCCCAATATAGCCCACCCCAACCTCACCACCAAAATTACCCCCACAACCCATATAGCCACCCGCAACATTACTATCCCGCACCTGATCCCCATTTTACTGTCCACCATGCACAGTCCTATTCTGCACCTCCCGTTCATGCACCGTGGCGTGCACCAAACCCCCAGAACAATCATCCACCCCCAAGAGCTTACAGAAACCCCTCGGGCGCGAGTTTCCGTCCGAACCAGGCATTCAGGGGCGACAAGGCGCCGAGGCCAAAGACTTTCACTCCCTTAGGAGAGTCTTACACTAGTCTGTTCCACCGGTTAAAGCAGGTAGGGTTGCTGAATCCGGTTGAAGCTAAGCTGCCAAACCCTCTTCCGAAGAACCTGGACCATTCAGTAAATTGTGCCTACTGCTCAGGATGTCCGGGACACGATACAGAAAAGTGTTGGAGGTTGAAGACGGCCATCCAGGAGCTCATTGACACTCGCAGGATTGAGGTCCATACTCCAACAGAGCCCAACATCAACCAAAACCCGCTTCCAACTCATCATGAGACCAATATGATCGAGTTGGTACGGGCGGAGGAAGGAAAGGAGAAAGCCTCTCAGACTGTAATGATGATTAAGTCTAGCGGGGCAGGAACGAGAAAAGGGCCAAGCCTTGATGAGTCGCCCAGTTGCAAGAAGGACATACCAGGAGAGTCGGAAGCAGGAAAGGAAAGTGTGAACGAAGTACCGGTGAAGCCGGCCAAGATAGTTGTACCGGGGGCAGCAATCAAGCCCATCTTGACAGTAGGCAGGCGTTCGAATGGATCCTTTCATCATCCAACCGGCAACACAGCTGCCAGTAACTGATAGCCGGGCTGTACCATGGAATTATGCTCGGATTACAACGACCTACAGAGGAAAGGAGGTGAAAGAGGAAGTTTGTGAGGCCCAAGGGTTGACCCGCTCGGGGAGATGTTTTGCCCCTGCGGAATTGAGGAAGACCACTCCGGCAGTATTGAAAAAGCCGGTCACTGATGAAGAGGCAGAAGAATTCTTGAAAAAGATGAAGCCGCATGACTACTCCGTCTTAGAGCAGTTGAAGAAGACTCCGGCGCAAATATCATTGCTATCCTTGCTGATACATTCTGAAGAACATCGGCAAGCATTGATGAAAGTCCTGAATGAGGCACATGTACCGGATAAAATCTCAGTGAGCCATTTGGAGAAGATCACCAATAGGATCTTCGAAGCAAATCGGATCACCTTCACCGATGACGAGTTGCCTGAGGAAGGCACTGAGCACAACAGGGCTTTATATCTTACGGTGAAGTGTGAAGAGGCGGTGGTTACCAAAGTTCTTGTCGATAATGGGTCCAGTGCTAACATTTGTCCTCTCTCTACACTGGGAAAATTAAAAGTAGACATCGGCAGGGTACGCGAGAACAGGGTATGTGTTCGAGGGTTTGACGGAGGAGGCAAAGCGTCGGTTGGTGACATAGTGTTGATCTTGACGATTGGGCCAGTGGAGTTCACCATGGAATTCCAGGTGCTGGACATGGTGGTGTCATATAACCTCCTAATAGGGCGACCATGGATTCATGCCGCGAGAGCAGTTCCATCCAGCTTACACCAACTCGTCAAGTTTGAGTGGGACCAACAGGAGATCGTCGTCCATGGAGAGAACGATCCACAATCAGGCACCATCATTCCCTTTGTTGAAACAGAAGAAGATGTTGGGCCGTGGGTGTATCAGGTCTGCGATGTGGTGTCCGCCCACCGAGTTCCGGAAGGGGAATGTATTCCCGGCGACAGAACAATTACCGCGGATGTCATGGTGGCGCATGAAATGTTGCGACATGGTTTCGTACCCGGTAAAGGGCTAGGTGCATCTCTGCAAGGAATTATACAACCGGTATCAGTGGTCGAAAACTTGGGAACCTTCGGCTTGGGATTCCAGCCAACCTCAGAGGACATCCGGCGAGCAAAGAGGAGTAAACAGAAGACATGGGTGCTCCCAAAGCCTGTCCCACGCCTTTCCCAATCTTTTGTCAGGTCCGGAGCAAGAGGACATCCAGCCGCCAAAGATTCCCGGCCCTACGGTCAGGCCAGACGAAGAGTTCTTCAGGAAGTTCGAAAACCTATTCACAGATGTATGTATGCTCGAAGATGGTGAAGGATCCAGTCATGCCGATATACAATTTGTGGGACCAAAGGCAAAACTGAATAACTGGAAGGCTACTCCTCTCCCTGTCCGGAAGGAGTCTTGGTAGTTTGTCTTGGATTGTTTTTCTTTCGAAATTTTGTATTGGGAGCTTGTCCCCGGAGTAAAATCCCTTTGTTTTTAGTTCATTTTTGATTTAAGTTTGCAGTTTGTTTTCCCTTTGTACAATTCCCATTAATGAAATGTGGTTCCTTCGCGCCTAATTTTGTTTATCTTTTTCCTTCTTTTTACTTTTCTGAACAGCCTTCTTGCAACTGATCTTAATGATATGGCGTGCTTAAAGATTAATCAACCCAGTCTAGAAAGTCAATCGGGTTTGGAAATAATAACACATGAAATAAGAAGTGACGAGAGTGAGTCAGAGTACGGCGATGATGAAGCCGTAGAAGAAATCGGTGAAGAATTAAGTCACTTCGAGGAAAAGCCCAAACCGAATTTAAATGATACTGAGGCCGTTAATCTAGGGAATGCGGATGACGTCAAAGAAACCCGGATAAGTGTCCATATTGAACCCAATCTGAGAGAAGAACCGATCAAAACACTCATGGAGTTTAAAGACATTTTCGCATGGTCGTACGACGACATGCCCGGACTCAACACTGATCTAGTGGTTCATAGATTACCCACTGATCCGGCATATCCTCCCGTCAAGCAAAAGCTGCGGAAATTCAAGACGGAGATGAGTGTGAAGATTAAGGAGGAGGTAACCAAGCAGCTGCAGGCGAAAGTCATTCGTGTCACTCGATACCCTGAATGGTTGGCTAACGTAGTACCGGTGCCAAAGAAAGACGGAAAGATCAGGGTATGCGTGGACTATCGCAATCTCAACAAGGCAAGTCCTAAGGATAATTTCCCACTTCCCAATATCCATATCCTGATTGATAATTGCGCCGGACGCGAAATTGGATCCTTTGTGGACTGTTATGCGGGATATCATCAGATTTTGATGGATGAAGAGGACGCAGAAAAGACGGCTTTTATCACACCGCGGGGGACTTATTGCTACCGAGTGATGCCGTTTGGTTTGAAGAATGCAGGAGCAACATATATGAGGGCGATGACTACGGTATTCCATGACATGATACACAAGGAAATCGAGGTGTACGTGGATGATGTGATCATAAAATCTAGGCGTCAAGAAGACCATGTTGCTGACCTCAGGAAGTTCTTTCAAAGACTCCGAAGGTACGACATCAAGCTTAATCCGGCCAAATGCGCATTCGGAGTTCCATCAGGAAAGCTGCTAGGATTCATCGTCAGCCGACGGGGCATTGAGTTGGACCCCTCCAAAATCAAGTCCATTCAGGAGTTAGCCCCGCCGAAGAATAAAACAGAGGTAATGAGTCTGTTGGGAAGGTTGAATTACATCAGTAGGTTTATTGCCCGGCTTACGGCAACTTGTGAACCCATATTCCGCCTATTGAAGAAAGACGCTGCGATAGAATGGACGACAGAATGTCAGGAAGCGTTTGACCGGATCAAAGGGTATCTGTCAAATCCACCCGTACTAGTTCCGCCTGAGCCAGGTAGACCCCTGATTCTTTATCTGACGGTCTTGGAGAATTCGTTTGGCTGCGTACTGGGGCAGCATGATCTTACCGGCAGGAAGGAACGGGCCATTTACTACCTCAGCAAGAAGTTTACAGTCCACGAGGTCAAGTACACTCATCTAGAAAAGACATGTTGCGCCCTGACTTGGGTAGCCCAAAAGCTGAAACACTACTTGTCTTCTTACACCACTTACCTCATTTCGCGTCTGGATCCGTTGAAGTATATTTTCCAGAAACCTATGCCTACAGGGAGGTTAGCAAAATGGCAAATATTACTTACGGAGTTCGACATCATATACGTGACAAGGACGGCTATGAAAGCTCAAGCCCTGGCCGATCACTTAGCTGAAAATCCTGTTGATGACGAATACGAACCTTTGAGGACGTATTTTCCGGATGAGGAGGTGTTGCAAATTGAGGGGTTAGAACTAACCAAGGATCCGGGGTGGAAGCTCTTCTTCGACGGAGCGGCGAACGCAAAAGGAGTCGGAGTAGGGGCCGTGCTCATATCTGAAACAGGACATCATTATCCTGTTACTGCTCAACTGCGTTTTCACTGTACCAATAATATGGCTGAGTACGAGGCATGTATCTTGGGGTTGCGATTAGCGGTGGACATGGATGTACAGGACGTCTTGGTCTTGGGGGACTCGGACCTTCTGGTACATCAGATTCAGGGAGAATGGGAAACCAGAGATTTAAAGCTTATCCCATATCGTCAGTGTTTGCATGATTTGACCAAACGCTTTCGATCGGTAGAATTCAAGCACATCCCAAGGATGCATAATGAGGTTGCCGACGCGTTGGCTACTTTAGCATCAATGCTACATCACCCGGACAAGGTTCGTGTCGATCCGTTACATATCCATGTCCGAAATCAACATGCTTATTGTAATGTGATAGAGGAAGAGGTGGATGGTGAGCCGTGGTTTCATGATGTCAAGGAATACCTCAGGTTAGGAGTATACCCAGAGCAAGCAACCGGAGATCAAAAGCGAGCTATTCGGCGGTTGGCGAACGGATTTTTCCTTAGTGGAGGGGTGCTGTACAAAAGAACCCCAGACTTGGGATTATTGAGATGTATAGATGCAAGTCAAGCCACAACAGTTATGACGGATATACACTCGGGAGTTTGCGGACCACACATGAGCGGATACGTATTGGCAAAGAAGATTCTTCGAGCAGGGTATTATTGGCTCACTATGGAGCGGGATTGCATAAGTTTCGTGCGAAGATGCCATCAGTGTCAGATACACGGAGATTTGATTCATTCTCCGCCGACTGAATTGCATACAATGTCCGCACCATGGCCGTTTGTCGCATGGGGTATGGATGTTATCGGACCTATTGAGCCTGCAGCTTCCAACGGTCACAGGTTCATTCTGGTAACGATTGATTATTTTACCAAGTGGGTGGAGGCCAAAACATTCAAATCGGTGACCAAGAAGGCGGTAGTGGACTTCGTACACTCCCACATCATTTGTAGGTTTGGAATTCCAAAGATGATCATTACGGATAACGGTGCAAATCTTAACAGTGGATTGATGAAAGAGGTATGTCAACAGTTCAAGATTACACACCGAAATTCCACACCGTATCGCCCAAAAGCAAATGGTGCGGTCGAGGCAGCAAACAAGAACATAAAGAAGATATTGAGGAAAATGGTAGAAGGATCTAGGCAATGGCATGAAAAGCTACCATTCGCGCTGTTGGGTTATCGCACTACCGTCCGGACTTCGGTAGGTGCAACTCCTTACTTGTTGGTATACGGGACTGAAGCAGTAATACCCGCAGAAGTTGAGATTCCATCCCTCCGAATCGTCGCTGAAGCTGAGATTGACGACGACGAGTGGGTCAAAACCCGATTAGAGCAATTAAGCTTGATCGATGAAAAGAGATTGACAGCAGTATGTCACGGCCAATTGTATCAAAAGAGAATGGCGAGAGCATATAACAAGAAGGTACGTCCCAGGAGATTTGAAGTGGGACAGCATGTGCTGAAGAGAGTTCTACCACACCAGGCCGAGGCGAAAGGCAAGTTCGCTCCAAATTGGCAGGGACCATTTGTGGTGACTAGAGTATTATCCAACGGCGCTCTATGTCTGACTGATGTCGAGGGAAGATGCACCGATATGGCTATCAATTCCGATGCAGTCAAGAGATATTATGTGTAATTCTTTAATGCATTTGTCAACGCTTGGTTTCGTTTGTGTGTACTTGGCATTTTTCGGAGAATGAAATGACAGAGGCAATTTTTCGACTACCCAAACACTTTAGCCTTTGTTTCCCCATTTGAGCCTTAATTATTCTTTCATATACCCTCTTTCGGAATCATCAAGGAAGATGTGTAACAGAATGGAAAAGAAACAAAGAAGTAATACAAGAAAAAGTGAACTACGTTCGACCTGATTCCTCAAGAAGGATACGTAGGCGCCACACGGCTCGGTCATAATAAAATAAAAATCAAAAATCCCCCAAGCAACAAAACTGGGGCAGAAGTCATTGTTTCGTTTGAAAGGTAGTGTGGATTTCGAAAGTTGTAATAAGCTAACCGTTGAGGCTAAACCCCTTTCTTCAGCCTCACGCGCAGAAACCATATCAAGAACCAGAAAGACCTCTCGATCAGTATTTGAGAAGTGCCAAGTCATGTGAATGAAAGCCAAGAGTGACATCCCGACCCTCGATTGAATCCAGAATGCACAAGCCGAAAGGGGATAACGCTCTAGAGGGAATCTCAGGGGTGATACCCCGCCGCAAGGAAAGAAAGCATAAATGAGAGAGTCTTAACGGTGAAAACCCTCGCGGGCACCTTAAGGCGAAGGAAGTCGAGAGAAGTAAAATGAGAGAGTCTTACGGTGAAAACCTTTACGGGCACCTTAAGGCGACGGGAGATAGAGAGAAATGAGAGAATCTCACTAGTGAAAACCCTTTGAAGGGCACTGTGAGGTGACAGGATGAGATGAGTACAAGATGTCGGCATGAGACAAGGTTGGGACACCCGTTTACCTCTAGCAGGACGCGGTATCAGAAAGTGATTGACATGAATAGACTGGGTATTTTAATCTCAAAGGCGCGGCATAACATTGGATCAGGCACACATTCAGATAAGTTTTCCTATTTTTGAGTTCGGAAAAGTTTTTCTCTTCTTTTGTCATTTGCGGTCAGTATTCTTTTCTTTTCTTTCATTTTCGAAAATTGATTTTTCAAAGCTTACTACCAAGTCTCCCAAAGCAATATATTGAAAGTGAATAGGCATGGAACAAGGCAATGAGACAGAAGTCGTTACGATAGTGAGATTGGGATGACAGGCTGAGTGGAAGGTTCGCAAGAATTATGGAGTATGATGGACACATGTGGCATGTCCGAAAGATGATTTCACGCAACAGATCACCGGCTAAAAAGAGTCGGACCAAACCAAAGAGTGGAATAAAAGGAAAAGATGAGAGGTCGTTCGTGGAAAAAGCATCTTCCCAAGCAAGCGTCAACGTCGTCCTCAAAGTTCGAGAGAGGCCAAGCAGCTGAAAGAGAATGGCCTCAACAAGAGTGGCACGACCACTCGCGGCATTTTGAAACTAACAATTTTTCTTTGATTTAAAGCAGAAAAAAAGGGTCCGATGGCAGAAAAGCATACCGTCCAGAAGTTTATCACACTGGGGCAGAAAATTTTCTCCTGTTGCGAAAATTTTCTGGAAAGCAAGACTCGGAGGATAAGTGTAGAAAGCAACACAAGATGGGGTGATCTTTGAGCCGGGTATCACCTCCAGCAGTTATGGGAAAAAGAAAAATGGCTTCGAGATTCCCCCATCAGTATTACATCCCATAACTTGTTCGAGGAGGCAAAAGCGTGAGTCCCAGAGGAGGTATGGGAAGAAGGAAGAGAATGAGGGGTGAAGGAAACAAAGAATACTTCCTCAGCAGCATCACCCCCAGCAGGCGAGTAAACAGTTCCGAAAATATCCCCAGCTGCCAGAAGAAGAGTAACACGACCTAGGGGAAAGCAATTCCAAGACAGGATAGCTCAGAAGTGAAGGTGGTCCGAGAGGTAACGCAGGAACAAGGATAGGGTACAAGAGGCAAAGGAAGGTAATCAAGATAGGATGAAAATCAGTGAGTAGTAGTTGAAGTCAGGGAGCCCGCCTGGAGAATGGAGTGGCGATTTAATTTTGAAGTTGTAGTTGAAGTCAGGGAGCCCGCCTGGAGAATGGAGTGGCGATTTAATTTTGAAGTTGTAGTTGAAGTCAGGAAGCCCGCCTGGAGAATGGAGTGGCGATTTAATTTTGAAGTTGTAGTTGAAGTCAGGGGAGCCCGCCTGAAGAATGGAGTGGCGATTTAATTTTGAAGTTGTAATTGAAGTCAGGGAGCCCGCCTGGAGAATGGAGTGGCGATTTAATTTTGAAGTTGTAATTGAAGTCAGGGAGCCCGCCTGGAGAATGGAGTGGCGATTTAATTTTGAAGTTGTAGTTGAAGTCAGGGAGCCCGCCTGGAGAATGGAGTGGCGATTTAATTTTGAAGTTGTAGTTGAAGTCGGGGAGCCCGCCTGGAGAATGGAGTGGCGATTCAATTTTGAAGTTGTAGTTGAAGTCAGGGAGCCCGCCCGGAGAATGGAGTGGCGATTTAATTTTGAAGTTGTAGTTGAAGTCAGGGAGCCCGCCTGAAGAATGTAGTGGCGATTTAATCTTGAAGTTGTAATTGAAGTCAGGGAGCCCGCCCGGAGAATGGAGTGGCGATTTAATTTTGAAGTTGTAGTTGAAGTCGGGGAGCCCGCCCGGAGAATGGAGTGGCGATTTAATTTTGAAGTTGTAGTTGAAGTCGGGGAGCCCGCCCGGAGAATGGAGTGGCGATTTAATTTTGAAGTTGTAGTTGAAGTCGGGGAGCCCGCCCGAAGAATGGAGTGGCGATTTAATCTTGAAGTTGTAATTGAAGTCAGGGGAGCCCGCCCTGGAGAATGGAGTGGCGATTTAATTTTGAAGTTGTAGTTGAAGTCGGGGAGCCCGCCTGGAGAATGGAGTGGCGATTTAATTTTGAAGTTGTAGTTGAAGTCAGGGAGCCCGCCCGGAGAATGGAGTGGCGATTTAATTTTGAAGTTGTAGTTGAAGTCGGGAGCCCGCCCGAAGAATGGAGTGGCGATTTATTTTGAAGTTATAGCCGAAGTCAGGGAGCCCGCCCGGAGAATGGAGTGGCGATTTAATTTTGAGGTAGTAGTTGAAGTCGGGAGCCCGCCCGGAGAACGGAGTGGCGATTTAATTTTGAAGTAGTAGTTGAAGTCGGGGAGCCCGCCTGGAGAATGGAGTGGCGATCCGTTTTAATTTGGTAGAGGAAAGCGGTAGAATGTAACAGAAATCTTCGGCATGAATCCAAGTTCGTAAGAAGAGACGAAGCATCGGAAGGAACGCCAAGTCAGACAAGATGGCAAGGAGCGCGACAAGATCAAGTTAAAAAGGATAGATAAGAACTTGTAGTACTGTAACTTAGTCTAGCTTCTTGTTTTTGTTGCTTAGCGCGGTGTAACAAGGAAATCAGCTAAGCGGTGGTAACAGCAGTAACAGCGGCAACAGCAGTAACAGCGAGATCGCAACAGTCATGGTAGTCCCAGCTACCAAGAACTTCCCGAACTACATTGACCCGATTCCCTTTTAGCCAGGGATATGTAGGAGACCTTTGAAGCAAGGTTCGGTCAAAACTTTTCCAAAATGCTTCATACGGAGTGTTCGAATGGGCAAAAATCGCTTATATCCGCTCATTTATCTTTGCACGAAAACTCTGCGTGTTTACGCGCAAAGAGGGGCAGCTGTGAGCACGTGATTTTTGCCTTACTTGAGAAGTACTCCCAGAAAATTCAAAAATAAAAATAGTTTCGTGTTGGGTATGATTTTTGTGATTTTGTGTTATTTTATCTTTTGTGTGCACGTTTATTTATTTAAATTAAAAATACAAAAAATATATGCTAAGTTTTGCATTTTTAGTGTTTGATATCGAAGTCATGTGATTTACATTTTTAGGTGATATATAATTGTGTGGGATAATTGTATGCATATATATATATATATATATATATATATATATATATATATATATATACATGTACATATATATATATGTGTAGTAATGAGATCAAATTGGGCCATAGTTTAGTCCAGGGAAACCAGGCCCAAACGAATCCCAATCCGTCCAGCATCTATCATTGTGGCATTCGATCTGGACCGTTGGATTTTATTATCCAACGGCCCGGATTAATCCTTTAATTCCAACATACACTCAGCCTATGACTTAACCAAACGACGCCGTTTGGTTTAAGTGAGAAGATCCTGATCGTTGATCAAGTTTGATCCAACGATCAGGATTTAACTTCTCAAATCATATATAAGGCTCATTCCATACCCCGCCCCCCCAAGCCGGACCCCCCCCTCTCCCTTCATCTCCCTCAGGAGCTCTCAAACACCCAGCGTAACGCCGCCGTGCCCCGCCTGCCGGAAATCGCCTCACGGCGGTTCCGGTAGGCCAATCACCACCAAACCAATGCCAAAACCTTCCCCTCACCTCCCCCATCACGAACCCAGCCTCCACTAACCTCGAATCATGCCGGAGCTCCTCGAATCTTCATTTGAAGATTCGAGTCAAACTCGAACCAATGCCAAGTCACCCCAAACTCACCCCAAACCCTCACATGGCCTCCCTCGTACCCCCGCCGGCTTTCGTTTGCTTCGAATCTAACCGGAAATGCAAAAGCCCCAAATCCGAGCCCAAGAACCCTAATTTTGGAGAAACCCAATTCGAGCCGGTTTAGCCGCAATTGAAGTCCAAGGGACTTTAGTCTAGGTGTTCTCAATCGAGAACATCTCGATTAAAGCCCGTTTGGCTTCAATAATTCCAAGTCTTAGTTCGAAGCTTGGGTCGGCAGATTTCTTACAAGGTATTCATTCCTTCTTTGGTCGATTTAATTCGATTTTGTGAATATGTGTGTTTGTTTTATTCATTGTTTCAATTCTCATCTATCATGCTTCTAATTTCTCATAACAGTCGACCTGTTATCCTCCTTTGAGGCCTTTTATTTGGCCAATTCCCTCTGTTTTTAGTAGTTAAAATGAATCATAGGTTCAATGTGATTAAAGTCGTCAAGGAATTAGTTCGTAGTATTGATCCCTGAATCTGCCTATACGCAATTCATTAGTGTAGGGGCTGGTTACTGTTTGATTCAGATTAAAGGGAGTTAGTTGGTTGTAGTTAACAGGTTAATTTTTAAATCACACACCCATACAAGGGCTAGTGGAACCTGCACAGCAGGGCATCCCACTGAGGTTCCTGCCACCAGCATTGTTTAATGCTGAGTCCATACTTTGGACAGTAGATAGTGGGGTTCAGGGAATAGGGATGGGCAGAGGGGAGTTCCTGAGTCTTCTGGTTTTTAGGAGTCCTCTTAGCTATAAGTATAAGGGGGATTCATACAGAGATGAGGGGGCACACTGAGAGAACTAAAAAGAAAGAGGAGACAGTGATAACAGGCATATCTGGAGAGAACACAGTCATAGAGATTAGAGAGTAAACCTGGAGAGAAATATAGGCAAGCAAGAATACCTTGTGATACACAGATACAAAGATACAAAAGAGGCTACTGTTTCATTGGTTTCTGGACAGTTTCGTGTGTTCCTATCCAGTGGTTGAGTATTTGGTCGCTGGTTTGTTGTTGTTCTTGTGTTATTGGTAGTGCCGAGCCATTGCTTTAGCTGGTTCAGTGGTTGAGTGTTGTGATAGCTCTAGTATTTGCTGCTGGTTCACTTGATTGCTGCCACTGGTAGTGTTTGCTATTGGTTTAGTTGAGTGCTGCCACTAGTTGTTGCTACTGTTGTATTCATTTGGTGCTGCTGGTCCAGTTTGTGGCTCTTGGTCGTTTGTTGCTGCTGTTAGGCATTTGTTGTTGTTGTTGTGTCTTTGTTGCTGCTGGTACATTTCAGTTGGGTATGCTGCTGCTGTGTTGACCCTGCCTGAGTGTTGTGTTAGCTCTTGAGTTGCTTTGGTCTATCTTGTGGCCACTGGTTGTTGTTGGGTCCATTCGTTTGCTGCCACTGGTTATTGTTGCTGCCATTGGTTATTGGTCTACTGTCTAGCTGGTCTATTGTTGTTACTGTGGTGGTCATTTGTTGCTGGTCCAGTGTTTGTGGCTATTTGGTTGGTTATCATTGTTGCTGTGGTGCTTGTGTGGCTGTTGGTTCACTGTGTTTATTACTGGTCTACTGTTACTGTTCCTGTTACTGTTGCTGCATTGCCATTGCTCACTCTTCCTTGCTCTTCCGCATTCCAGGTACACACCTCTGTTATTGTAGTTCCTTGGTTCGAAAAGAATGAAGTTTGAAGCTTATGCATAAAGTCTATTGAAACATGTAGTCGTCTAAAGTTTCCATGTTTAATTACATTCTGTTATTCTCCAATTAAGCTTGTATTGCTATTGGAAAAGTGTAGCTAGGCCAGAGATACACTATCGTTAGATAAGCATGTAAACCTGAATTAGTCTTTGTATCTCTGTTCAATCTTCTCTGCTCGTATGTATAATCTCCAAATCTGTTAACGTTAGATCTTATGCTAAAAGCGCGATTAGCTAGGGAGTTGTTACTCAGCGGAATGACGTAATTAGATTAAAAAGAATCGGGGGCGCATTTCATGTGACCCGACCCCAATTTTGGGCAAGATTAAACAAAGCGTGTCAGGAACCACAGGCGCATTTCATGTGGTGTGGTTCGTAGCAAGTTTTAAATAATTTGGAATCAACCCTTAAGTAAGATATAGTGGGATGTAGTTCGCTTTATATTTGAATCAAAGGCGCGCCTCGCCCAATTATTACACTAATCACATAGCCGTCCTAAATGTACATATGAAATGCTTAGATTTTGAGACGCGTCGTTTCTTAACGAATATTACAGTGTAAATAAGTAGTCGATCCGGGCGCATATTTTAGTTCTACTTTTTAAATACGGGTGTGCATTTCATGCGACCCAAATCCAAACCCCGAAATGTTGAATAAGAATATGTCGAGGATCCGGGTGCATTTCATGTGACGTGATTCGAAAGCATATTTTTAAGCAACTTTCTCTTTCGTAAATCACAACCAATAATAAAAGCGGTAAAGGGATATTAACTTGCACTAAGTACATAATTGTAAAAAGCAGATAGATAAGCCAAACACGACAGTTGAGCGACCGTGCTAGAACCACGGAATTCGGGAATGCCTAATACCTTCTCCCGGGTTAATAGAATTCCTTATCCGGATTTCTGGTTCGCGGACCGTTAAATAGAGTCATTCTTTTCCTCGATTCGGGATTTAACCGGTGACTTGGGACACCATAAATCTCCCAAGTGGCGACTCTGAAATAATTAAAATAAATCCCATCTCGATTGTCCTTTAATTGGAAAAACTCTTTGCATCCTGGCGGGTACGTAAAAAAGAGGTGTGACAGCTGTCACACCTCCTTTTTTCACCACACATACGTATAAACGTAAATGTGCCACTGTTTTAATACTACACCCCGAGAAGGGATATAATAATAATCAAGGAAGGAGTTTTTCCACTTAAAGGACAGTCGGAACGGGATCAATTTATTTAATTTTTCGTAGTCGCCACTTGAGAAAATAATGGTGTCCCAAGTCACCGGTTTAATCCCGAACCGAGGAAATTTATGACTCTCTATTACAATCTGCAAAACTAGAAACCTGGATAAGGAACTCTGTTAACCCGGGAGAAGGTGTTAGGCACTCCCGGATTCCGTGGTTTTAGCACGGTCGCTCAACTGCAATTTTTGCTTTTATCTGATTTCTTTATATATTTTAATTATGTGCTTTTAATGTTCCGCTTTTAGTTTTAAGAAATAATTGCGACGTCACGAAAACACATTTCGAGTCACACCGCAACCAGTACGCCTGTGACTTTAATGCGTTTCAGTTTCGCCGAGAGTAAGATTTGGGTCACATAAATGCGCACCCGTATTTGGGAAAGTAGTTTTATAAAGTCGTGCCTAAAGATTCTCCGTCTTTGTTAACTTCGGGAAAGACCGTGAAATTCGCTAAACGGTCCTTCCGAGTCTAAATTTTTTATTACAAAAATTAAGTTGTTAACATTATGAATTATCTGGTCCAATGGCCAATTTAGAAAAAAAAAAGGCTTCAAATGACTCTCAAATGAACCATCGACTAACTGAGTAGATAAAGATTTAATTCTTTCATCAAACAAATAAGGAAAGGATCGTTCATTTACGGCTAGGATGATGGGTCTTATACAATTGATCAAATGCCTACGGAAAAGGCTCTAAAACAAACTTTAACAGCACCCAATTCGATAGCCAAAACAATGACAATGTCAATTTTGAACAAGATGCAGTAGCTCCTGAAACTAGTACATTTTCTATGATCTGATTCAAATTAACAGATATATTTGGAACAAGTGTTAACGTATATATTTGAAAATAAATTAAAAGAAGAAGCGTATGAAACATTTTGAAGACCTTTGGGACCAAATACACACTGTGGCAAATTACGGGCGAGAAGAGAAAAAGAAGCAGAGGTTCATACCATGTCTCCAATGCTTAGCGACAGTACTGTTTGAAAGAGATTATACACAATTCCCACGCCAATGCAGCCGAGCATGTAACTGAAAATGAGCCTTCGATTGATGTTGAAACGACTCGCAAGGGGTATAAATGAATCTGGATATTCAAATTCCAGCAGCGAGCTAAACTTTGAGCAGCAACAAAATACTAATCGGACAGAACACAGCAGAACCTCGCGCAGCAGCAGGGAACTCGACTCGACACCTTGACTCGATTTCAAAAAACTCAAACAGTTCTCAAACAACCACTCGAAGCAGCGAACCAATTGAGCAGCGACTCTCTTAGCTAAAATACTCGAGAAACAGAGCTTGAAACAGCTCAGAAACTTGTGGAGCATGTAAAACCATGGATTTGGTTGTAATATTCACTGACTCGATCGGAATAGAATATCATCACAGACGACCTCGACTCTCAAATGTCCAGATCACAAACCGTGGATTCACACCATCACTGTAACGTCACATAGATGAAACGAGCAGACATTCACAACCATGTTGGACGTTGTATCTCCAAGGCTTCGACTCGTCATCGAGCAATCACAGTTGAATCAGGCTACGCCAATAAAGCTCACTTGCAGACCTTAACACGTCAATACCCAGTTCCGAACAGATCTCATAAGCGTGCTCCAAATGGACTCAAATCAGCAAATCTCAGCACCAAAAATGAAATTTAAGAACTAAAATTGTTTTTTCAATTAATAGAACTTCAGCAGCTATGGAAACTGAGAGTCGAACTTTCGATTGATAAAATATTCAGTGATACACGAAATCGAGCAAGTGTTACAACCTCAAATTCAAAAAAAAACAAACAGCTGAAGCTTGAACCAACAGACGCCGGACAGAACTCAAACCAAAAACAAAGAGCGACGATCTTAAATCGAACCTTGACGGAAACTCATCGAATCACTGACCAGACTGCCTCGCTCGAACTCGAACACAATCATAACTCAATCAAACTCCATAACTTTATAACGAAAATTCAAATTGAAAAGCGGAAATAGCAAAATGCTTTTGTTATCAATTATTTTTGGTTTCGTTTTTATAATCTCTCCAAAAAATCAAAATAAAATGAAGGAGCAGAAGTATATCTTTCTCCTTATTCTCTTTCTTGTTTCTCTGTGTCGTTCCCCCTCGAAAATCTCCCTGAATTTTCTCTCCAAAAATCTCTCCAAATCTCTGATTTTTTGCCTCAGGAGCTCTTCTGTTAATTTTCGCCGCCCAGCCCCTGTTCCTCTTTTGTTCTGTCCGTTATGTTGAAGGTGAGGAATATATGATAGAGACACGCTATTTGCGTGTCTCTTTCTTATTTCCATTGTTTGTTATTATTTTTTTTTTCTTTTTTTTGTATTTTGCTTTATTTTATGACTTTATTAAATTGTTAAACTAATTAATTCCTAAAATTTATTTGATATCTATTTTATAGTAATTCTCAATTAAAACATTAAGATGCTATTTTTATTTTTCTTTAATTGTTCTAAAATGAATTAATACCTACTAGCAAAATTAATTTCCTAAATGCAAATGCATATTTTTTTTGTATTTTTATATGAATTAACACACAAATTGTAAAAATAAGGAAAAATTATTTATTTTGAATTTTTATGGGAATAACTCATATGTAGGGTAAAAATCACGTGCTCACAAGGACTATCAGAGAAAGAGAAAAAGTAACAAAAGCAGTATCGGTTTGGGTTGGAAACAAGTCGGAGACAGAATAATGATTGGAACGAACTGGGTCAGAGTTTAAATACATGGCATGGTCAGCGGAATCAGCCAGCAAATACCCAGATAAGTTCTGTCATCTCTCTAAAACACCCTTACCTTTCTTTCATTTTTCTGCATTTCATTGTTTACCCTTTTGAGAGCTAACTACCAGCTCCTGATAACGAAAGCTGAAACAACACTGGATCAGAAAGGAAAGAAGATTTGGGAAGGGAATAAAGAAGCTTGGCAAACATGGCCAAAGAAAAAGAAAAACAAAAATGGAGAAATGAGAAAATACAAAAAGAGTCTGCAAGGGACAAGAAGTTGAAATTCATGCAACATGAGAAAGCAAAAACAAAGGAAGCAATAAGAAGTGGGGACGGCAGATGCCAGTTGCCAGCAGTTTATATCTACTAAATTTTGTTTCATGCAGGAACAAATTGTCACTAATCACTTTAAAGTGAATGTGACCAATGTGGAAAATTTAAAATACCAAAAAGAGAAAGTCCGCCGAATAAGTGGAGAAATTCACAGGCAAGAGATAAGAAAATACCAAAAAGAGGAAGGTAACATCTTTTAAAATCCACTCCCCAGTCCTCAGGCTGAGGGAATATTTTCTGCATCGCATTGCACGTTTAAATTCCGTTAGGTGCCCACCTTCTAATACGGGAATATTTTCTGCATCGCATTGCACGTTTAAATTATGTTAGGTGCCCACCTTCTAATACGGGAATACTTTTCTGCATTCGCATTGCACGTTTAAATTCTGTTAGGTGCCCACCTTCTAATACGGGAATACGTTTCTGCATTTGCATTGCACGTTTAAATTCTGTTAGGTGCCCACCTTCTAATACGGGACTATTTTTCTGCATCGCATTGCACGTTTAAATTCTGTTAGGTGCCCACCTTCTAATACGAGAATATTTTTCTGCATTCGCATTGCACGTTTAAATTCTGTTAGGTGCCCACCTTCTAATACGGGAATATTTTTCTGCATTCGCATTGCACGTTTAATTTCTGTTAGGTGCCCACCTTCTAATACGGGAATACTTTTCTGCATTCGCATTGCACGTTTAAATTCTGTTAGGTGCCCACCTTCAAATACGGGAATATTTTTCTGCATTCGCATTGCACGTTTAATTTCTGTTAGGTGCCCACCTTCAAATACGGGAATATTTTCTGCATTTGCATTGCACGTTTAAATTCTGTTAGGTGCCCACCTTCTAATACGGGAATACTTTTCTGCATTCACATTGCATGTTTAATTACTGTTAGGTGCCCACCTTCTAATACGAGAATACTTTTCTGCATTCGCATTGCATGTTTAATTACTGTTAGGTACCCACCTTGTAATACGGGAATATTTTCTGCATTTGCATTGCACGTTTAATTTCCGTTAGGTGCCCACCTTCTAATACGGGAATACTTTTCTGCATTCGCATTGCACGTTTAATTACTGTTAGGTGCCCACCTTCTAATACGGGAATACTTTTCTGCATTCACACTGCACGTTTAATTTCTGTTAGGTGCCCACCTTCTAATACGGGAATATTTTTCTGCATTCGCACTGCACGTTTAATTTCTGTTAGGCGCCCACCTTCTAATACGGGAATACATTTTGCACATCATGGTTTATACAGTTAAAAGCCCACACTGGGGCAGAAAAAGAAAAAAAGTAGTTTGTTGTTTTGTTTTGAGCAGGTTCAGCTCGAGATCAGGAAGTACCATTGGAAATCAAAAATGGAAAAACAAGAAAATCGACAAAAAAGGGAGTCAACAAGAAAAGAAAATCAACAAAAAGAGGGTCGGCATCAAAGAAAATCAACAAAAAAGAAAGAGATTTTGCATCACCGGAAAGGGAAGAAGAGCAAAAGCTAGATTAGGAACAATTGTAATTGTAGGATCATAGCTTAGAATAGCTTAGAATAGTTTCTTTATTTTTATTTTATCCCAGTGTAATAAGGAGTTACTCAGTGATTACAACAACAATAACAGCAACAACAAAGTCTTGGTAGTTTCAAACTACCAGACCTTCCCGAACTACACTGACCCGATTCCTGTTTAGCTCAGGATATGTAGGCAACCTCTGAGGCAGGGTGCGGTCAAAAAGTTTTCAAAATGCTTCTTACGGAATATGCTCACTTATCTTTCATTACTGCTCACTTGTCTTTGCACTGAAACTCTTCGTGTTCCCGAGCAAAGAGGGGCAGCTGTGAGCACATGATTTTTGCACCGAGCAAATAATTCCAAAATTAAAATAAATATGTTTTTGAGTGCCATTACTTGCTTTGTTTGAGATTAGCTACACTTTTGTGTTTGAATAAGTAGAAATTAGAAGAAAATCAAAAAATAGGCTAGGTAATTAATTTGCTAGGTTAATTAGTTAGATTTTAAGAAAAATTAGCAAAAATAGTTTTAAGTAGTGAAAATTAAGAAAAATAGTAGAAAATTACCAAAAAATACTAAATAATTAGAGTAGGTAGGAAATTAAGTTTTATATTTTTCCATAAAAGAAAAAGAAAAAAAAAGTATAAAAGAAAATACATAAAAATGGTTAAATACCAGAAAATCCAAAAATACATAGGCTTGATTAAAACTGGGCCAATTGAGATCCAATTGTTTGGCCCAGTGAATTGGCCCAGTGAAGTGGCCCGTCGACCTGTGGAGAGATCGAATCTCAACCGTCCATCAGGACAGATCCAATGGCTCAGATAATTAGCGAATTTATTTTAATTAATTGAGTAGTAAGGATTGATCTGAGCCATCCGTTTGATTTGATCTAAGGGTTTCGATTCTTGTCTCATTGGTAACGATGCGACGTCGTTTAAGCAGCATCAGTGAGAGCCGTTGATCTCTATTGAACGGACGGCCAAGATTTCCTAGGACATGTAGCCTATATAAGGCTTTTGTCTGAATTTTTCGGGCATTATACATATTTTTCTAACCCTAGCCGCCTTGGCACCTTCTTCATCTTCTTCTCTTCAATCCTCGCCGGCCATGGAGGCCACCGCCTTCCATGGTGGTCTCCGGCCACTCCCGCCTACACCCCTCTCATCTCCTCCTTCTCCTTCACAAACATCAACCCAAAAACCTAAAACCAACCTTGAAAATCCCCTGTTCTTGAAACTCCGGTCATCGGAGTTCACCTCCGGTGACTCAAACAATGAGAATCACTCCCAAACCAATGCCAATCGCTTCCTTTTCACCTGATCTGTCCAAATATACCATTCACTCCCTTCGAATATTACTGGAGCGCCTCGAATATTCCAGAGAAGGTCGTCGGAACCCTAATTCCGGCGACCCCCAAAATCAAAACCCCCAAGATCCATTCTTTTACACTCCTGAACACCCCCCTATAACTCAGAACTCAAAAAGGCTCCATCTTTGAGCCTAAAAGAAAGATCAGAAAAGAAGGATTAAAAAAGTCTGAGAAGAAATAAAGGAATAAGAGGTCCTGAAAGAAGCCGATTGAGAGTGAAATAGAAGAGGAAAAGGGGAAAGCTCGGGGGACAGGCCCCGCTAAGCTAAGTACCCTCGCCCCTTTTGTGCTTTATCTGTTTCCGTTTATCTGCTTACATGCATGTTTTCTTTCTGTTTCATTGTTTTTGTTTTGATGCTTCTGTCTGTTTTTCTATCTTGAAATCCTGTGATCCATCCATTGTTGCCGGGGTTCTTTCTAACTTGCTTATTGTTCATGTCTTTCTTCTGTGATATTGTCCTATGTTATTTTTTCTGCTTTAGTTCTCTGATTCGAAAGATTTATTTAGTATTAGGGTTTTGTGATTCATCTTTGACTGTTCTTGTTGCCTTGGTTTGAAAGACCTATGTCAGAGCTAGGTTTTCTTTTCGCTTCGTTCATCTTCATATTTGTTCTCTTGTTTGTCTGTTTCTCTGAGTAAAAGATCTATCTTTCATCTTGTGCTTCTTCATCTTTTTGGTGTTGTGATTTCTGATTTATTAGTCTTCGACAGCATGACTGTTCCTCTCTTCGTGATTCTTTACATGTTTAAGTCGCCTAGTCATTGTTGTTCATATCTTATACTATGTTTGTCTCGATTTTGGTTTTGATTCTCTATTTTGAAGATTTGAACTTGAAATTTTTCTTCTTCTTCATCCTCTGTTTATAGTAGGCTTCTTCATCTTGTTAGTTTTAGATATCTTCTCCGCATGCCTATGTTTTTGGACTCTCATTCTGTGTTAAGTTCACCTTTGTCAACTCTCATTAGTTTGAATGATTCTTCTATTCTTCATCTTCATCTTGACCTATCATATGCATACATAAGGCTAGGATTAATACTTGAAAAAAGATCTTAGTTAACATGTCCATGCTATTGTGTGGTTTCTGGACTTAAATGAATCATGCTTCATCTATTGCTAACTGTTTGTGATAGCTTAGTTATGTGCATGTCTATGATAATTAATCTTAAGGATTTTGGGGATTTTCAATTGTCATTTGACCTGAACTAGTGCTAACTAAGGCTAAATTGACATGAGTTTGACATTTTGTTACATGAATTGGATAGAATTAATTGATTAACCAGAATTCAACCATATCAAATTGCCCTTTCTGAGTTCTGGATGATTGATGCATTTGTTTGGTTTATGTGGCTCTGTGTACAAAAAGCATGTTGAAATAACTAAGTTTTCAGTAGTTCTTGTTGGTATGATTATGTGATTAACATTCACCAACCTTAGGAGAATTGGTTATAGCTGCTAGTGCTAGGCCTCATAAAATTGGTTAGTTTTTAAATGGGTATTAATTGAAAATGGACAAAAATAGGCTGTTAATTAAGTAGTTGGCTTAAGAATGGTCAACCTTGCAAAGGGTTGACCTATTCTATAAAGCCCTAACACACAGACCACTTTAAAAGTGGCTGGTTGTGCAAAAGGGCTATGTTTGCAAATGCAGACTAGCCCAGGCTCTCTTTAGAGCCCTGAACAGCAAAATGGCCAAACCTGTAAAGGTTTTGGGCCCAGCTGTTCAGTAATTGGCTTTAAGAGCCAAGCTAAGTCTCAACTTGAGACTGGCTAATTTTTAAATAGTTTAATATTAATAATAAAACAGGCTATGCCTGCAATTAGCTTAAATTTGAAATAAGAGGCTTTAATAAACTGAAAATGAAACAAAATTGCCTAAGTTTGAAATAGTTCCTTAAAGTAGAATTGGCCAGCCCTTAAATACCAATGCAAGGGCTGGCTATTAGTTAAATAAGTTCAAAAGAGGCTGAAATCTAACCTAGGTAAGCTAGTGAATCAGCAGTGCCCTTAGGGGCACAATTGGGAGTTAAAAGGTAAAACAGTAAATAATTTAGAACTTAAGAGGGTAATGGAGTCATTCATGCCCCTGATTTCTGTAATTTTGCAGAGATTAAAGGGTATAATAGTCTCCCTAAAAAGGGAAATCTGTAAAAATCTCAAACCCCTAAGGTCATACTAGTAAAAACCCCTAAAAGGAATCTTTAGAACCTTCCAACACATGCTGGAAGGATTTCTGTTAACAGAAATTGGGGCTAAAGTGCATAATTCATAATTTTAGGAGGGGGAGAAGTGGGATTAATCCCATACTTTCTCCCCAAGTCATCAGCCCTTTACCACAACTATATATACCTCTAGAAAAGGGCTGAAAAGGGGGGGTTCGAATTCTCAGCAAAAAATCTGAAATACAATTAAGCTAAAATTCATACAAAGTTTCAGAGAGTAAAATAGCAATAGAACAGTAGACTTCACGATTTTTTGAGCAAGAACTTGTTGGTTTTCTTCTGATTTTGAGGTCTTCTGCTCGAATCTGGGTCTGGATTTCTGTCTTGATTCCACTGGTTTTCCTGCTTATTGATTGCCGTTTGGTCTCATTCGTTTGGCACTCCATTCTCCTGTTGCATTGGCTGTTTGGATTTGCTGTGGTTATTGCTTGCTCCTTTTCCCTTAGAACTCATTGGATTTTCCTTATTCATCCAGGTACTCTTCTCTTCTGAATGATGCTGTATTCATGAATTGATGGAATAAAAATGAAGATCC
>JASVEL010011232.1:0-65706 GCA_032618575.1 Nicotiana noctiflora
GAGTCACTGTCATCATCTGCTTTGGGACTTGGTCCTTTGGGTTTATTTGTGTGGCTGCAGGTAATGTCCCTTGAGGACGATTGTTGAGAGACATAGCAATCTGGCCCACCTGTACTTCAATATTTTTGATGGATGCATCATGGGCATCTATCCTCTCATTGGTTTTGGCATTTGACCCGATTACCTGTTGCATCATAGCTTTCAATTCTGCGAACCCATCGTCATGTCTACCCCCATGCTGTGGTGGAGGTGGATGATATCCGTGCTGCTGATTGCCGAAATTCTGAGGTCTAGGATATGGAGACATGTTGTGTGGTGGCCTCATACTTGCTTCATTATACTGTAGTTGTGGAGGCCTGTATTGTTGTGGAGCCTGCTGACCCCAACTCGGATTACCCTGTTGCTGCACTCCATAATTAGCAACATAATTCATGTCTTCATGCTGGTGATGATGTTCTTGGTCTGCAGCCCATGGATTACCTATGCGTTGGCTAATGCAAGATGTGCACAAACCACCATTGGTAGTGTCTACAATGTGAACCTGCTGTTTGACCCCACATTCTTCCACTTTCTTTGTCAGGATGCTCATTTGTGTCAGTAAGGTTGCCATGTTCTCCTCCATATAGTGTTGGATGGATTCAGAGGTACAGAATGTACCACTGGAGTGATAAGAGCATTCCTGGTCGTCCACTCGGAGTTTTGAGCCATCTTGTCAAGCAAATTTTGGCCTTCTCTCCAAGTCTTGCTCGGAAAAGCCCCACCTACTAAGGCATCTACTATATTCTTCATACTGTCTGAAAGCCCCATGTAGAACCTTTTACCCAACATCTGTTCAGGAACCCCATGGTGAGGACACATAACCAACATACGTTTGAATCTGCCCCAAGTTTCATATAGTGTTTCCAGTGGTTTCTGCTTGAAGCTCACAATCTCATCAATTTGTTGAGCTGTTTTGTTGGGTGGATGAAACTTGTTGTGGAATTGTTTGACTAACTCATCCCAAGTTGCAATGGAATTTATTGGGAGTGAGTTTAGCCATATCTGTGCTGCTCCTGTAACTGAGAATGGAAAAAGTAGTAATCTGATAGCTTCCGGAGTTACATTCGGTTGCCTTTGTGTTTTGCATATTGATAGAAAGTTTTTGAGGTGCTGCTGTGGATCTTCAACCTGAGACCCAGAGAATAATCCCTTGTTTTGCAACAAGTGAAGCATGTTGTTGGTAATCTGGAAAGACTCAGCTTGAATTGCTGGCACAACGATGGCAGTTGCCAAATTATCCGCTGTGGGTTGTGCCCAGTCGAACAATGCACCTTCTTGTGCCTCCTGTGCCTCTTGCATGTTTAGCCTTGCTTGCTGGTTTTGAGCGTTCATGTCACCCATGTCGAAGTCTAGTTTGATTGGTTGTTGAGATTGTTGAATTTGTTTGATGGCTTTGTTACGTGCCCGGAAGGTTTGCTCGGGGTCCGAGAGTCCTTCAATTAGTTCTCCAGTCCTTGCAGATTTTCTAGGCATGCACCTGAATACCCAAATCAACAAACGTCAAAATATTCAATGTAGAGTGTAGAAAGAACCTGAATACACAAGAATCTTGAAGTTCTGTCAATGGCAATTGATAATTCCGTTAATTCCCCAGCAACGGCGCCAAAATTGATTCACGTCCAAGCAACGGTCGTAGTCAATATAACTTGGTCTAATAAGTCCAAGATCGATCCCCCAGAGAATTAACCTACCAATTGCAACTTTCACAACCCCAAAAGTACTTACGAATCAAGTTCCCAAACTTTGAATATATGTATGTGTGGATTCGAACAACTACTTTGCAAGAATTAAAGAATGCTTTAAAAGAAAGAATTAAATGTTGAATGAAATAATATAGAGAAAGACTAAGGTATTGATTTCCCCTATTGACGGAATCCCTTATCGTTATGCTCATACAAATTGTTAATATATTCTATCAATCATGAACGCTATGTGTATCGTAACCCTCTCCCGAGCAATTACAATAATTTACTAGTGCACTCTCCCGAGCTACCCTAGCTAGCTTTAATTTGAATAGTTCACTTTAGATTGCACCCAAGACTTCGTTATTCCTAACCCCGTCTTTACGCCTAAAATTATAGATTCCTCTAATAACCTAGGTGTGGTGTTGTTCAACAATAAACCTAAATATGCACTCTTTTCCAAGTTATGCACACTAAATAGGCACCGCTAATTGGGACGTCTACCAATTAACTACAATAAGAATGAAGTTGAACAAATAGAAATCTAAGTCACAATTTGTAATCACATAAACGATAAGTTCATCTATCAATAGGTTCCATCAAAACCTTAGAAAAGAATTTAGCTACTCATGCTTGAAGAAACAAGAATAATAATTGAAATCATAAAGAATTGCTTGATATAAAAATAAAGAAAGAGTTTGAGAGGAATCTCTCCTACTAAACCTTGCAAAAGTATTGAAGAAATAAAGTACATGCCTCTATGGGGCAAACTAGGAGTTTATATAGAGGTTTTAGGGCTAAAAAAGCTAAGTTTGAGTACAATTAGGACTGCTGCTGCGGCGACTTCCGCGGTTCGTTCGCGGCCGCGGATGGACCGCGAACAGTAAAACTTCAGAGAGCCAGTTTTTCCGCGGTTCATCCGCGGTCGCGGAGAAACCGCGGTTTGTCACCCTGTTCCTTTGCGAATTTGGAAAACCGAAAAACATGAAAGTTGTAGCCCTTTGAATTATCTTTCCAACCATGTATTATGGAGCCCAAATGGAGTTCCGAGAGAAAAGTTATGTCCAATCTACTAAACAGTGCACAATATGCCTCTTCCATTCTTCGCTTGTTCTACACTTATCAAATTTTGACCCCCGAACTCGATCCCGGCTTAATTCCTTGGGCTTTTACTCAAACTTCAAAGCTCCAAATCACTTTAATTCATTCCATAACATCCATATAGCTCGGAATCACACCTTCTCGGCTACTTTCAACATAAGTTCTTGACTTGTACCACATTTTGGCCTTTTCACCATCTTTTGACTCCAAAACTTGCTCTTTTAGTCTTCATTAGCTCAAGTGTACCTATAACACACTAAGAATACTAATAAAAGCATTTTATCATCATAAACAATATCAAAACAACAATAAAGCATGATTATTTAGGGCATAAATATAGTCAAATTCACCTATTATCAGTAAGTTGCAGGCTGTAATTCTTGAACAGTGTGACCTTTTTTAAGTCCACCAGCACACTCCGTCTTTTGACGTAGATGTAATGTGCAATATTACATGTAATCTCAAGCCTTATGATCTTTAACAACTTTTCTTAAAGCTGTTAGTATGTATTTCTCCTTATTGTGATGAGCTTTCTTAAGAAGCTGTTGCCACGTTCAGTCATAAATAGTGAATCTTTCATAAGAAAAAGGTGGATCTTCTAAATTGATAAATATGGAGGTTTTCATGAGTACTTGTTGTTAGAATAGTAGTGTAAATAGGAGTAAATAACCCTAATCTAATATGTATTAGGAGTAGGATATGTTATGTGTGTATATATAGGGCTCATTGTAGCATTGTAAAGTATTCAATAACATATTTTTCTCCCGTATTTTCTCATACGGAATCAGAGCATTAGTGAGAAACCTATTGTTGGGAGCTCGTCCCTCTTCCTTCGGGTAAATCTGCTGTTGGTTATCGTTGGGCGTATGCAGTCAAGGTTGGTCCGAATGGTAAGGTTGATCGTCTTAAGGCTCGTCTTGTTGCTAATGGATATACTGGGCTAGATTACAGTGATACCTTCTCTCCCGTGGCTAAGATAGCTTCAGTACGCCGTTTTCTCTCCATGGCTGCTATTCGCCATTGGCCTCTCTATTAGTTGGACATTAAGAATACTTTTCTTCACGGTGACCTTGAGGATGAAGTTTATATGGAGCAACCACCGGGTTTTGTTGCTCAGGGGGAGTCTAGTGGCCTTGTATGTTGGTTGCGCCGATCCCTCTATAGGTCTAAAGCAGTCTCCTTGAGCCTGGTTTGGTAAGTTCAGCACAGTTATCCAGGAATTTGGCATGATTCGGAGTCAAGCTAATCATTCTGTATTATCGGCATTCTACTTCGAGTCTCTGTATTTATCTGGTCGTCTATGTTGACGACATTGTTATTGCTGGCAATGACCAGGATGGTACTACTAAATTGAAACAACATCTCTTTCAACACTTTTAGATTAAGGATCTGAGCAAACTAAAGTATTTTCTGGGTATTGAGGTCGCTCAGTCTAGCTCAGGTATTGTGATCTCACAACAAAAGTATGCCTTAGATATTCTTGAGGAGACAGGAATGACAGGTTGTAGACCTGTTGACACTCCGATGGATTCAAATTCTAAACTTCTGCCAGGATAGGGGAGCCTCTTACCGATCTTGCAAGGTATAAACGGTTGGTTGGTAAATTATATTAGCTTACAGGACAAGACCTGACATTTCCTTTTCTGTGAGTGTTGTGAGTCAGTTTATGGGTTCTCCGTGTGATAGTCATTGGGATGCATTTGTTCGCATTCTTCGGTATATAAAATCAGCTCCAGGCAAAGGTTTATTGTTTGAGGATCGCGGCCATGAGCAGATCGTTGGATACTCAGATGCCAATTGGGCAGGATCACCTTCTGATAGACGTTCTATGTCTGGATATTGTGCTAATTTGGATCAAACAGTTGCTCAAGGAGTTGAAATTTAGTGAGATTAGTCAGATGGGTCTTGTGTGTGATAATCAAGCCGCTCTTCATATTGCATCAAATCTAGTGTTCTGTGAGAGACTAAACACATTGAGATTGATTGTCACTTTGTTAGAGAAAAGATACTCTCGGGAGATATTGCTACAAAGTTTGTAAAGTTGAATGATCAGCTTGCAGATATTTTCACTATGAAACAAGCTCGGTACATATGATTTATATGCACCAGCTTGATGGAGAGTGTTAAAATACAACAACAACAACAACTACCCAGTAAAATCCCACCAAGTGGGGTTTGAGGAGGGTAATGTGTACGCAGACCTTACCCCTACCCCGATAGAGCAGAGGGGCTATTTTTGATAGACCCTCGGCTCAGAAAGAAGGAAATAAGAAAACAAGAAAAGACAATTCATTAGTAACTCCAGTAGAAATCGTAATAGTAACAGAAGCATAACAATCAAAAGATAATGATATGCAATAACAATAACGAGGCCCGGGGCTCAGATAAACAATAAGTATAGTGTGTATTCAACATAAACTGCAAGCCATCTAAGGCCAACCCTAATCCAACCCCGCCTCACCCCCGGAAAGAAAGAAAAGTTCTACTACCCCCTAACCTACAACCCTAATGCTTGACCATCAGACTTCCTATCAAGGGCCATATTCTTGTTAGAATAGTAGTGTAAATAGGAGTAAATAACCCTAATCCAATATGTATTAGGAGTAGGATATGTTATGTGTGTATATATAGGGTTTATTGTAGCATTGTAAAGTATTCAATAATATATTTTTCTCCCGTGCTCTCACACTTGTGAATGACATGTTCCTTTGCCTTTTCTCTTAAATAATTTTCTTAAAGATATGATAATGATAAATTATCTATCTGGTCTAATTATATTTTATCTCCCTAATATGTAGCTTGCAATTTGTATGGATAGAAAGCATCAGTTGAATCAAAAGGGTCCGAAGGCAGATGAAAATGGAGTTTTTCTTTCTGCTCGTATCAAGGTACTTTTATGACAATTTTTACGTTGTTATTTGTATTTAATGTTTTTAAGTGTTTAAGAATTTCAAAGCATTGTTATAACTTAATGATCTGACAGGATATTAATTAACTGATTAATATAGGCAATATAGGCAGACACTGAAGTCCAAAGTGTTATATCTTCTCAAGATGGAGATGCTCAGGCTTCTTGTTGGGAATGTGACAGATGAAAAGCAAGTGAGAACCTTTTGTAGTTTTGTGTAAATTGTTAAATGCTAGCTACTTGTCTGCGAATCTAGTCTTTCTAAACTATGTGAGCTTTTCTGTTTTTTGACCACTTCTATTCTTGTCTATTTTACAATGCTAGGCTTTGTGAATGGAAAGTTTTGTGATTTCGTTATGGCTACTCAATATTTTTCGCTTAGCTTATTTATTTTCTCATGATGGAGGAATTGAAGCTCCTATGGTCCTAAAGCTTGGTGATTTATGCTGCGGCAGTCTACATTCCATAAGCTGTATCTTGACTGCTACTTGATTCATTATTTTTTGCTAGCTATTCTCAAAACTCTTATAAGTGATAATGGATTACATGGTTTGTTTTGACTCTAAAATAGGAATATTCCCACTTTTTCCACTGATTTATTTGGGGTTGAGGCATGGTTTGTAGTCCTCTTTGTCTTTGCCATTTGCTTACATTGGTTTTTAATTTGCAGCATCGGCAATAAATTGAGTCAGGGAGAAAGGCGTGCTTTTCAAAAACTTACGAACCTGTATTAGTTTGAATATCTTCCCTTTGAACCGAATTGAGTTCTTTTCCTGTTCTTTCTGCAGTCTATCAACACCAGATCAAGATCCTGCAAGTCATTTTTCAAGTTTTGAACAATCTGGTGCTGTGAAGTTAGGTGATCCAGTGCATTCGGCATGTATTAGGAGGGGATCGGCTGGTGTTATTGAGTCTATGATGCTTTTGAAATCTTACCAGAACATGCATGCTCCATTTACACAGGTTTTACTTGTACTGCTAAGTATTTATTGTTTTCATTTGCCTTCTGCTTCCTTCACAGTTTTAAATATGGGAAAATTATTATAGGATTCGCCACTGATGACTGAAGACATGCATGAAGAACGTCTACAAGCCATTGAGGCCCTTGGTGATTCTTCTGTGAGCTCAACTCTTACAATTAACTCATTTTTCTGATTAATAATTATGAAATTTGCTGCTGTCACTATTCCTGTGGAGTTACCACATATTCTGAACCGAATGAAGAATGATGTCTAATATAGGAAGTTTATAGTTGGTGCATGAATGAACATTTAATGGTTTACTGGTGAAACAGATACATGTGTCTTGGCTTCAGGTTATGTAGTAGAAACAACACTGTTTTCTTCCACTTTTCTGCTTGTTGGTACTGAACCTGTTCAATAAGAGAAATGTTATTGTCACTCCCACCAATTGTTACATCTACTTATGCTTACGAAATTGTGAACAAGAACTGCACCAATTGTTAGATCGTCTCCTTAAGAAATTGTGAGCAAGCACTGCGCTACAATTAGAATTGCAAGTAGATCTCCTAAAGATGATTGGTAGCTTGATGGCACTTGGAAAAGGAGTTTAAAGGGGCTCTGTAGCTACTTAAATCCATATGCACGTCTCAGTTAGCGAATTGTCCTTATTTTGATGTTCCTGAATATGTAGATTAAGAAATATTCAGTTGCATTCTGCTAATGATTGATATGGCTTAGAATAGCATAATCACGGTGAAGTCTCCTTTCCACTCTAATTTATTACAGGGAATTTGTGATTCATCTCTATCGGAAACAGCCTCTCTGCCCTATCGGGGTAGGGGTAATGTCTGCGTACACACTACCTTCCCCAGACACCACTTAGTGGGACTTTACTGGGTCGTTGTTGTTGTTGTGTTTCATCTATATACTATTAGAGCTGCAAAACTCTAAACTAACTACCATGATCTCTCCTAAAAGTCTAAAACTGATTCAATCCCTTTTCCCACTGCTGAATACTGATTTCAACTCTTATAGGTTTTAGTCTCTCCACTCAACTCCACTCTCTCACATTTGAAGCCACCATAAAATTTCTCGTTCTTATTTTTATTTTATTTTTAAAATTCTTTAAAACACTGCAAGGCTTTGTATTTGTTAGTCACTCATGTCTAGAATGAACAATTAAAGATTATTTTAAATATTTGCACACAAAGTGCGCGAAATTGTATAGTTTTTGGATTATTCTGGTATTGGTTTGTGTTGTTTGAATATTCTAGTCTTGCTTGAAGGAAATATGCAAAGGTTTCTTACATTGTAATATTTCCTTGGAAAAACAGTTGTTTTCAGTTAAGCAACCCTTCAGTTGTTTCATAAAGTCTTACTTTTTCTATTATTAGTATTATTTCATCTGACAATGGTATGCCTAATTCTCATTTACAAAGATTTTTCGCCCAACTAGAGAAAGACATTTTGCCATCAGGTAGTAACTTCTGTGCTCTTATTTTCTTCAAAATCCTTCCTTCTTGATGTCGCATGTGTGCATGTGTTGCTTTCCTATCAGTAATTGCAAGTAGAATTTAGCTAAAGCATCAAGTGAGCATCTTGAGACTCTACTTGTTGGCTGTTGTGTACTGAGAATATGGAATGCTTCGACGGTTTTGGAAGTGCAAATAGATGGTTTTGCATCTTGCGGTGCCTAGAGCAAATCTGTGAATAATCAACACTTCTTCTGTTTTACCTCAAGGTTTTCGTGTGAAGCTGTTTCTCAAGCTGCAATATGCCCTTATTAGTTTTTACTGCTGCGGAAGAATATATTAGTCATTTGCTGAAGAACTTAGAGCAGGTCCATTTTCGCTCAGGGTTTTTTGAACAGAAATTAACAATTCATTGAAAATTATGCAAATTTATTTCTTGTTATGGAAAATTTTCTAAAATATAAGGATCTTTGGTCAAAAGTGTGACGATGATTTGTTAATCATCATAAGTACAATTTCTTCGTTCCAACTTGTGTTGTTATAGGGTTCTATTATGTCTGTTGTGTCGTCTAACCATTGAAGAAAATTCAGCATGTTACAGTTCTTTTAGTACTGAGTATGAAACTGTAATCTATTGTCAGGTGTGTTACTACTCCAATATGTGATCCATATCAGTAACTGTGTAATAACAATGCATCATGCTCGACTTACATATTTCCAATTATTATTGCTTGCTGATATTTGGAGATTTGATCTTCTTCCTTGCTTTTTATTATCCTTGCATTGTGCTAGATATGTCTGCATTTAAAGCAGCAAATCCGGATGCTGTGTTTAAAGATTTCATCCGCTGGCATTCACCCAGGGACTGGGAAAATGATGATAATATGGAGAAGGGAGTATGTCAAATTAATGCAGTGATAGAGTCAACATATGATTGGCCACCTCGTGGAAAACTTTCGGAAAGAATGTCTGAGCATGGGAATTTATGGAGAAAGATGTGGAACGAGGCACCTCCATTGCCAGCTTCTGAGCAGAAGCCCCTTCTGGATCCAAATCAAGAAGGAGAAAAGGTATACTGGGATTCATTGCATACTTGCATAACTTCCAGGCTCATTTATATATTTTTAATATAAGTGATCCATCATAAAGCTTCAAGAGAATTCAAAATTTAAGCAGACAAAGTGCAGGTTTTGATCTTCGAATTAGAGCTTGGGGGGTTTATTTCCCTCAGACTAGTTGAAGGGGGAATATTTGGTCATCCTCCAGGGGCTAAAATTTGGAGACTCCTGAGCAACAACAACAATAACAACAAACCCAGTGTAATCACACAAAGTGGGATCTGGGGGAGGGTAATGTGTACGGAGACCCTACCCCTACCTTTGAAGGTAGAGAAGTTGTTTCCGATAGTCCTTACTCCTGAGCATTTCTCCAAAAGTTAAACAACCCCACAGGCTTCTGCCGACGGTTTGCAGTTTTCCATATTCATCTATTGCCCCCTCTTTAATCCAGACAGATAATTCCTTACATCGTCTAATAACAACTACAACAAAAAACCCAGTTTGATCCCATAAATGGGGTTTGGGGAGAGGTAATGTGTACGCAGACCTTACCTCTACCTCATAGAGATAGAGATGTTGTTTCCGATAGATCCTCGGCTCAAGGATCTTTACATCTTCTAATCTTTCTCCAAATGAGCCTCGCCTATGAATTCTCGAATCACTTGCAGTGTTAATGGCCCTGAGAGTTTGGGTCAGGGTAGCTGAGCTGTTGAGGTTTTTAGGGCATAGATAAGGATCAATAAAGAAAGGGTACTGAGGGCAGTGAAATTGCAAAATATTTTTATAGTTTTGTCAATTCCATTGAAATACTCGTATTTTTTACTAACTTCTTGATTTGAGATTTGTATCATTCAACTTGTGTAGGTTCTTCATTATTTGGAAACACTGCGGCCATATCAGTTGTTGGAACAAATGGTTTCTACTGCTTTTAGAGCAACAGCTGACACACTAAATAAAACGTCATTTGGAGGTCTAAAGCAGATGACCACCAGAATTGAACAACTTTACCTCACCATGTCAACGACTCTCAGATGCTTGCAAAGTACATTTGTTGGTCCAGTATGTTATTGCGTTATAAGTAAATTTTTACGAGCTCTTCATAGGTTGGCCTTTTTTTTTTGTATGCAGCAAATAACCTTTCTGTTGATGCTGAAGATAATAAAGACCTGAAGCGGCTCTATACAACTTTTGCACATGTCGAGAATTTGATAACACTTGCTGCATCTCTTCATCGCAAGTTCATGCAAGCACCACGTTTATCAGAATCAATCTTCAATGACTACGATAACTTCCATGCACCAAACCTTGGAACAATCTCAATTGGTCGGGATGTGCAAAAGGTACGATTCTTTGCTCTTGTTCTGTCTCTTTTGCTATTTCAAGAATATTTTCCCGAATGCTATTCCAAGAATGAAAGTAATATCTTGGTCAAGAATTATTAACGCTACTCGCACCATTAACTTAACGCTTTGCCACTCACTTTAGCCTTTGTGGCTGAATATGTCACCAGGCTAAATGACCTGTGCATCTATCTCTTGCTTTCTCATTTTATATGCGTGCAACTTTTGTTATGTCAGGTTTTCAATAGTGAACAAGAAGTTAGGCTAGGAGAGAGAGAAGTAATTGCAAGCATGTTCACCCCACCTACTGCAAATCAATCATGGAGGAAAGTATTAAGCATGGGAAATCTTCTCAATGGCCATGAACCAGCATCGAGAGAGATCATATTTACCAAATGCGATCACCTTTGCCAAAATTACCATGTTGGTCATGTTCCGAAGGGTTATCAACAAGAATTTGAAACATACAGAATGTACGTATGCGGAACCTCAAATGATCTGGGTGTGGCACTAGCAGTTACCTCTTGTGACTAGTTTTGTCATCACAGGAATCAGGTAAATTTATTGTCATTTCTCTTGGTAGTACATATTTACCAATTCTTTTATTGGTGTTCCATTGACATGCCATGCTTTTAAATTTTTTAATTTATTTGAAATAGGCTCTTGATTATCACATCTTTTCATCCTTTCCTTAACCTAAGGAGTTTTTTATTTTTTATTTTTGCCGTGTTGTTTTTCTTCAATTTTCTTGCAAATGGCATGTCGCAATAAGTTACCATACTATTTTTTTTTTCCAGTACTATGCAAAGGGTTCTTAATACAAATAGCCTGTTGGATTCACTATTTATTTTTTTAGCTGGTGATTATATATATATATATATATATATATATATATATATATATATATATATATATATATATATATATATATCTAGATGATGCGTCCGTGCGATGCACGAGCCCAATTGTTGTTTCTTTTTTTTTTTTTTTTAATATTTCTTGGTGTATTGTCAATTACACACTTTATACGTCTTTAGGGAAAGAAGAAATGGAATAGGCTTTTCTATAATAACGTATAGAACAACGATTATATGTATTGTTATTTATCTTTTGCATTATGTGCATTTTAACTTTTCTGAAATCGTATTACTATACCAACCACTTTGAAACACTTGTCGAATTTAATGCTTTATTATACATTGATTAGATAATAATTCAAGTAGAATTTAAATTATTTCTACATAGGGCCTCTTTTATTTTAATATATTTTTTTACATCACTAAGCCTTAAGTTAATTATTATTAGATAGTAATTAAAAAGTTAGTTGAGAAATAATTTGTCATGTATTTTTTGATTTTTTAAATTGAATGATATATAGTTTTATTCTTTTAGTATTTTCAGTGTGTTAATGCATTATCTTTTTCTTTTTTACTAATCATAAGTTAAATATTAATATTATTCCCAAATAGTTGATGAAAATGTATTTTTTGGTTCTTTTAAATAATAATCGTGATTTTAATTATTAAGAATTTTAACAAGAAACTTTGTGATTTGTTCTATTGGAATGACATAATATTTTTTTCTAGTTTTATTCGATATGATTGAGATATTGTGACGACCCAAAGGGTCATCACTTGTTTTAGTAATCATTCCGAGCTTTGGAGGTCTTGAAAACCTCATTTATAGTTGCCTCGATTTGCGTGCACAGTCCGGGCACAAATCTGGAAAATATTTATGTTGAAATATGTGAAATATGTGAAAAAGTTGAAGAATTTTGATATTAATATTGATATGGTTGACTTTGGTCAACATTTTTGGTAAACGGACCGGATCCGTGATTTGACTATTTCAGAAAATCCGTAGAAAAATATGGAACTTGGGCATATGTCCGGAATTGAAATCCGAGGTCTAGAACCCCAGTAAAAGAATTTTTCTGTTAAATTGTTTTCTGAAAATGTTTAAGGAAAATGAAACTGAATTTTGATTAAAAAGTGCTGGTATCGGGCTCGTATTTTGGTTCCGACGCCCGGTACAGGTCATATATATTGGTTAAGCGCTTCCTGTAAAGCTTGGTTGAAAACGGACGTCGTTTGACGTGTTTCGGCCTTAAATTGGAAAGTTTGGAAATTATGGAATTTGAAAGAATTCTTGAGTTTTAAGGCTCAATTCAATGATTTTGATGTTATTTTGGCGATTTGATCGCTCGAGCAAGTTCGTATAATGTTATTGAGTTAGTGTGCATACTTGGTTGGGAGCCCCGAGGGCTCGGGTGAGTTTCGGATAGGTATCGGGGTGGTTTTGGACTTGGAAAAAATTGCAGAAATTCTGCAGCAGGCATTTCCTCATCGCGTTCGCGATGCTTTGGTCGCGTTCGCGAAGAACATTTCATTCCTTCTTCGCGTTCGCGTCATGTTGATCGCGTTCGCGATGCCCAGCATTTTCCTTCATCGCGATCGCGGACTCCTTCTCGCGTTCGCGCAAAGTAAATTGAACCAGTCATATTTTTCCTTTACGCGTTCGCGTGGCTTAGCCCGCGTTCGCGTAGGCCAAATTTGAAGCCCGGTATTTTCCTCTTCGCGTTCGCGACTCACCCTACGCGAACGCGATGGCCTGATATTTTCCTTCATCGCGAACGCGACCAGGGTATCGCGAACGCGATGAACAAATTATTGCCCAGTGAATTTAATCCCAAAACAGAACACTTACGGGATTTTATCCCATTTTCACAAACTCTTTTTTTCTCCACAGCTCCTTGGGCGATTTTGAGCAATTTTTCATCAAACTTCTTGGGTAAGTGATTCTTAACTCGTTTTCTTCATTTTCCATCAATATTATTTGAATTCCTAAGCCTAAATAGGTGTAAATGGGTAGAAAAATTGAGAATTGAGTATAGTAAGGGTTTTCAAAGAATTTGCGATCTAGACCTCGTTTTTGAGTCGAACTTAAGAACAAATTGTATATTTGAACTCATGGGTGATTGGGTGAACTTATTTTGGTTCGAAACTTGAGTTTCGATTATGTGGGCCCGGGGTCGATTTTTACTATTCCGGGCAGAATATTGTAAAAATCATATTTAGCAATATGAAATAGTTTGTTAAGTAGAATTGATGATATGAAATCAATTGTGTATAGATACGGTTGGATTGGAGTCAAATTCGAAAGGAAAAGGCATTGCTACGGATTGAATCGTTCGTGAACTTTCGAGGTAAGTGTTTGTTCTATCCTAGTTTGTAGGAATATGAATTTAGTTATGAATAAATTGTTGAATAAGAATTATTGGTGTTATACCGGTAATGAAGGTAAATTGTTGAAACTATTATAAATTATTGGTTTAAAAACTGGTAATTACAAATATTGTTGATATAGAGATTATTGGCTAAATGCCGGTAATATATATATATTTATGAAATGGGATCGTGTGGTACGCCGACCACTTATATAATAAGAAATGGGATCGTGTGGTACGCCGACCACAAAGTGATTTAAATCTTGGCATTGGCCATAGTTGCCGGTAGCCGATTGATATATTTGGGAGCGGGTGGTACGCCTACCACGAGATATAATTATTGATATATTTGGGAGCGGGTGGTACGCCTACCACAAGATATAATTATCGATATATTTGGGAGCGGGTGGTACGCCTACCACGAGATATAATTACTGTGATAATTGGGAGCGGGTGGTACGCCTACCACAAGAGATAATTACTGTGATAGTTGGGAGCGGGTGGTACGCCTACCACGAGATATGAAATGAAAGAGGTGGGAGCGGGTGGTACGCCTACCACGAGATATGAAATGAGAGAGGAATTGAGACATGAAAGTAAGATTTATTATGTTGATTAGATTATTCTGGATATCGTGAGTTATTGACGGTTATTTCAGAGCAGAGTATTTCCTTATAATGTATTATATATATATATATATATATATATATATATATATAGTATTTCTGTTATTTGTGGTACATATGTAAATAGAACTGTACAAGTTTATGTGAGTGTCTGGTCCTAGGCTTGTCACTACTTCGCCGGGATAGGCCGGGCACTTACCGGCACATGGGGTCGGTTTTGCTAATACTACACTTCTGTGCATTTTTGCACAGGTCTAGGTTTTGAGCAGCAGTAGCAGCAGTAGGTCGGTAGCAGGATTTTCATACCCCCGAGACTGAGGTAGCTTGCAGGCGTCCGCAGGACCCGTTGTCTCTTCTATCTATGCTTTTCATTCTGTTATCTCATGTAATCGAGATAAACAGCTTGTATTTTCTTTCAAACAATTATGTGTATTATTCTTAGAAGTTCGTGAGTATTGTGACACCAATCTTGGGTAGTGTATCGGATTTGGATTTTCTTTATCATATTTGACTAAGTCTTCCGTTGTAATTTATTTGTTTTTAATAATAAGAATTGGTAATTAATGGAGTTGTAATGTTTGGCTTGCCTAGCTTCCATTTAGTAGGCGCCATCATGACCCCGATGGTGGGGAAATCCGGGTCGTGACAGATACTATTTAGGATATTAATGCAATCATCATCACAATAGTAATATTTGTTGAGACTATTTTAAAAATATTAATTTTATATTTATCTATTTTAAAATTTTTATAATATTGAATTCTAATTGAATAGAGTATGTACTCAACTAACTTCGATCATAGAGGGAGAAGTATAATATTGTATGACGATACTTCTCATACTTCTTAATATATAACAATTTTTAAAAGATAATAATTTCCTTACTTTATCCCGGGCCCAACAATTATGTAGTGTTGTTGTTAACGTGATTTATTTAATTTTTAAGAAATTCTTAAGGGGCTTTTCACAAATTAGTTGTCTTCATTTTTACTTCAGATATTCTGAACTCATATTTTTAGAGAGGGGATAATTATTATAATTTTTTATATTTTATAATCAAAAAGGGAACTTGAAACTATATTTTATTCTTAAATAAAAAAATTTCCGAATTTTATGAAGTATTCCAATTGAAATTTGTATAAAATGATATCAATTGATAATGATATAATAACATTTGAATGTAAATCTACATATAGTATCATTAATTTTTTTAATGAAATCTTCTTTACTGAAATAGTTAATAAATAAAATGATATTTCTTAAGAAAATAATAGAATTGTCACATATAAATGTATGTGACCTTAGTATTTTTAATCGGGCGAACATTTGAATTATAAATTATCAAAAAATAATTATTCTAGTTTAAAGTACTTGTTGAAAAAAATAATAATAACAATCAAGTAATGAATTTAATAAAAAATAGTAAATGTTGAATGGAAAGTGGGATCCACCTAAAGAATTTAATAGCTTATGGACACGTTAGTTTTGGTTTTTTCGGTTATTAAGAACCCACAATAAAACTTTTGAGCCTAGTATACAAACAAACAATGCACTAATATATTTAAAATGACTATTATGCCCTTTGACATTTGTTATCATGCGTATGCCTTCCCCAGCTTGCCTCCAGTGGATTGAGCACTAAGTACTAATATCACCACTAGGAAGTTGGGCCAGAAGAAGGACCTACTTTCAGTAGTGTTTCATGCACCTTTGTACCATCCACGATCATGTGTGCAACTATTCCTTTTGTGAGTACCTGTGTGGGTTTGTTGCTGCAATTGTATGTTTGTAGTTATTTTGGATTACTTCCTGTGTATCTGAGGTGTGACCCTCCTCTTTATCATCTAGTCCAAACTCTTCATGTGTTGTTACATTAGGTAGCCACCAGTGACTACATATGAAGTAACACCTGGCATCATATTGCCCTTCTTTTTTCTTATGTATCTACATATATGTGATTTCCTCTCAGTGGAATGAGTGAATAACACTAATACCACCAGCTGAGATTCCATCATAGAATATGCCATATACACCGAAAACTCACCATATGCCTGGCTCCCTGTATCTACCTCTGTCAAGGTGATCTGTACCTCAATGTTCCAGTCTTCTGATCCAAAATTCTAATACCACTAGTGTATAGTTGTGTCCAGCCTATTCCCGTGTTCCCAATTTGATGCACTGCTCTTGTGTATGCCAGAGTGAATATTGCCTATACTACCTGGAGCATTGCGCTCTATTTGACTTGTAATCTTTTATCTCTCAAATGTGCTGCTTCTTATACTGAAACTTGAAGAACTGGATGGTCTCTTCGTGTAACGACCCGGCCCGTCGTTACGGGAATTACCACCCCGTTATGTTGTAAATGCATGTTTTATGATTTTATATCAGTGTTAGAGTCTATCGGGTGAGTTAAGGGTGAATTGGATTGAAAATGAGGCATATAGCCTTTTTGAAGGAGACTTGAATAAGGAAAGTCAACCCGGAGTTGACTATTTGGTTAGAGGGCTCGAAATCGGATTCTGATGATTCGATTAGTTCCGGGAGGTGATTTGTGACTTAGGGGAGCGATCGGAATTGAATTTGGAGGCCCGGTGTAGAAATAGGCTTGAATTGGCTAAGGTTGAATTTTGGCGAAATCCGAACGGTAGGTGAGACTTTGATCCGGGGGTCGGAATGGAATTCCGACAGTTGCAGTAGCTTCGTTAGGTGATTTTGGATATGTCTGCAAATTTTCAGGTCATTCGGACATCGTTTGATCGGGTTTTGGATTGAATGTTAGTTTTGAAAGTTTTGAATAAACATAAGCTTGAATCCGTGTGTAATTGATGATTTTGATGTTTAGGATGGTGTTTTGATGATTGGAACAAGTTTTGATAATGTTTTAAGTCATGTTGGTGCTTTTGGTTGAGGTCCCGGGGGCCTCGGGTGTGTTTCGGATGCCTAACGGGTCATTTTTGGAAGTTTTTGAAGTGTTGTTGCTGGTATCTGGTGTTGTCCTTCGCGTTCGCGAGGTCCCATCGCGTTCGCGAAGAAGAAATTGGATTCTGAGACTTTTGTGCATCGCGTTCGCGACAGTGCTTCGCGTTCGCGATGAAGGATTTGTCATCTGGGACTTGTGTTCTTCGCGTTCGCGACAGTGCTTCGCGTTCGCGAAGAAGGAATTTCTGTCGCGCAGGTCCTACTTCGGAAGCTCATATCTTTTTATCGGCAAGGAATTTGGAGGTGATTCAAAAACGAAAGTTGTAGCCCTTTGAATCTAGTTTTCAGAAATATATTATAATAGTCATTTGGAGTTGTGTGTAAAGAGTTATGGCCATTTCAATAGAGGGTGTCCGAGCAGAGGTGAAAAACAAAATTTTGGGAGTTTGTTCTTCGCGAACGCGAGGGTATGACCGCGAACGCGAGGGTATGACCGCGAACGCGAAGAACAAGTCTCTGGGCAGCAGAATAAAATCCAAACTTCGTCCCATTTGTCATTTTTGACGATTTGGAGCTCGGGTAAGGCGATTTTTCGGGAGATATTTTGAGAGAACAACGGGGTAAGCACTCTTAACTCAATTTTGGTTGTATAACTCGAATCTATTGCAAGTTTTGGTGTTTAATTTGAGAAATTTTGTTGAAAAGGGTAGAAAACCCTCTTGGATAGAAATGGTGATTTAAGGGGTCAAATGAACTCCAATTTTTATGAATTTGGTATGTATAGACTCGTGTTGAGACAAGGATTCTGAATATGTAACTTTTATAATTTTTCGAGAAGCGCACCAAAAGTCGGGTTTTGACAACTTTGGGAATTTTGATGTAAATTGAGTTATTCGAATTGGTTGTGTTTAATTAGCCTATATTGATGTATTCTCATTAATTTTGAGCAGATTCGGCATTCAAGGTGATTGAATTGCGAGGCGAGCGCAAGGCGGATTAAGGCTTCTATCGGATCGAGGTGAGTGGTGGTAGTAAATAATGTACTGAGGGTTTGAAACCCCGTACTAGCACTTCACAGTGCTATGTTGAGATGAAACACACGTCTTGAGACGAGTGTGGTGACATTGTGATTGGGGACTTGGACTTGGTCCTTCCCGGCTAATGGAATACTGTGTTGTATGACTGCTAATGAGATTATAACTGTACAATAGGGCTAAAAGCCATGTTTGGGGCCTCGTGCCGATCTGTAGAGCATTAGGGAACCTATAGAGCTAGGTGACCCTTATATCGTGTTGGAAATATACACTCAGCCGTAGCTTTAGCTGTAGAGCATAACATGAGCCAGTACTAGATGTGTACATTGAGAGAGATTATTTACGGTGAAATTCCCTGTTCTAGCTGAGTGGGCCTAAAAGGCCAAGTCTATACCGATTGAGATGAGATAGGGTCGAGGACCCACTATGAGATGTTATATTGGGCCTGAAAGGCCAAGTCTATATTGACTGAGACAGGGTCAAGGACCCACTGTGATATATTATATTGGGCACGAGAGGCCAAGTATATACTGACTGGGATAGGGTCGAGGACCCATTATGAGGTATTATATATATATATACCTATATTGGATCGGTCTGCACGCCGCAGCAGTATATATATTGGATCGGACTGCACGCCGCAGTAATATACATGTAATATACATGTAATATACATGTGGGACGGACTGCACGCCGCAGTATTATTGCGCTTGGGCTGTAGGAGCCCCTTCGGAGTCTGAGTCTGCACACATTCCAGTGAGAGCTGGTATATTATGGGATCGGGCTGCACGCCGCAGCAGTATAATTATATATGTATATATATATATTGGATCGGACTGCACGCCGCAGTGATATATGGTGGACCTGGCTGCACGCCATAGCACCATAGCGCTTGGGCCTAGGGAGCCCCTCCGAAGTCTGTATACACCCCCAGTGAGCGCCGTCGACGTTAAATGGAGCGGGCTGCGCGCCGCAGCGGTATATGTATTGGAGCGGGCTGCGCGCCGCAGCGGTATATGTATTGGAGCGGGCTGCGCGCCGCAGCGGTATATGTATTGGAGCGGGCTACGCGCCGCAGTATCATACTTATTCATATTCATATATATACTAAAATACTGATATGATATAGACATATGTATATGTCTCCATATATTGAGATAGTTGTATACCGTAGTGGTATGAGTGAGAATGTGGTCAGTGTGGGACCTAGATGGCATAGATGTGGACTGGATATTGGGGGTATTCATTATAGTGATGACTTACCTGTGAGGTTACCCTTAGAACTGTATAGTGATAGTACGGGTGTTCTCACTTCCAGTCGTTGTTTACTATTGTTACTCACTGAGTTGAAATATACTCACCCCACTCCCCCGCGTTTTTTTGTGTGTGCAGATATACAGGATTAGGAGGGCAGTTGAGCTATCGCAATTGCTTGTGTTATCGCCATTCTATGGAGACTTCGAGGTAGCTGCCGACGTCCGCAGGACCCGATATTCCTTCCTACTGTCTTTGATTATGTATTGTTATTTCTTTCCGCTCCGAGCTTTGGTTGTAAACCTTATTACACTTATGTTCTTTAGAGGCTCATGACTCTTGACCCTTCGGTCTATGGGAGTTGGCACATGTTGGGACTTGGTTCCCTGTTTTAAATATATCTATCATTGTTGTGCTTAAATTGGATAAAGTGAGCTTGTGGCTCCATGGTTATTGTTGATTGGTCGGGCTGGCCTAGCAGTGTGCTGGGCGCCATCACGACCGGATTTGGGGTCGTGACAAGTTGGTATCAGAGCCTAGGTTTACTAGGCCTCGTGAGTCTTGAGCCGGTTAGTAGAGTCTTGTGGATCGGTACGGGGACGCTTGTACTTATCCTCGGGAGGCTGCGAACCTTTAGGAAACACTTCACATTTCTTGGAATTCTTATCGTACGCACTTGATTCAGCTTGAGATATAATTTTGAAATTCCTTCCACACGTCTGTGTACGCATCGAGCGCTCAGTAATATAATTGCCTTATGGCTTGTGATTTCTCCGAATGAGGGGCGAGATATAATCCCCGTGAATTCATGTTGGGCCAGTCGGGAGGACTTGAGGCCAGATCTTTGTCTATGGCTTGAGCACCAAGGTACTAATTTCGCGAGCCGGTATTATGAAGTGCATACGATCGGTATTGGTCTTTATTGTGATTTGATATATAGCCCTAGCTATGGGCGTGAGAAATATTTTCATCGCCTCTTAATTGGAAGGTAAAGTGCCTTATGTGTAGCGGAACGAGTTCAAACTCGGGAAGACTAAAGTGATTATGCTATGTGTATCCTGGTGGAAGGTATTGTACTGAGATGCTAAATTGAGGCGAGGTAAGTGGATTGACTCTCATGTGTAATTGAAAGGTATTTGATATATGTTATGATTCGAGCAGGTGCAGTGCATGCTCAGGTATAATTGTGATAATATGATTCGTATAGTATTGAGATTTAATGTTGTTGAAATACATTGTGATGTTTTGTTGAGTTGTGGATGTATTGTTAGAATGGTTTGGTGATTCTCTGGCAGGTGGATAGGCCAATTTACAAAGGAAACTCTGCCGAAATTTTTGGAAAATCCGGGACTTAGAAAGGATTTTGCCACCTAAAGAGGGGGCGTAACTGTTGTGTGTGAATGAATGCAAGAATTGCAAAAGGGTTAATATTTCTGATGATTCGAATCTCCGCCGAAGCTTGTAAATGACTTGAGTTTAATCTAACTAGAACTTTGTGGCATCATTTGAGTAATAATGATATGAGTGGTTGAAAGTGCTTTGATGAATGGCTTCGAGCTAAGTTGGGGAGGTTGTTATTGATTATCTGATTGCACTGTCGTGTGCTGTATTGGCTCTGTCTCTAGGTATGTTGGGAAATTTTGATAAAGGCTTATGGTGCTTCGTAGATTTGAAGAAATACTAGGATGTTTTGAACTACTATTGGTAGAGAATGTTCGGTGTATAGAAAAGAAAGATAGCGAATTGTACCTGTAAGTAATCATGTTCTGCGATGTCAGAGTTCTAATAAAACACGAGTGGGTCTACTCAATAGGACCATTGAATTACAGCTGAATAAGGGTGAATGATGCCGAGAATGGTTTTGCAGTGTTCAAGATTTTGCTTGTAACAGTCAGGTGCCTTAAGATTGTGCATGTGGCTAAAGATGATGGTTTCGTTAGAAGAGATCGGTACTTGTGTTATATTATGTGAATGATGGGATTCTATGTAATCCGTATTGGAAGGTAATGATAACGAATTCAAATCGCAAGAGGTTCTTCAAAATAAAGTATTGTAGGATGTGATCCTTACCGTGTGGTCTTATGTACGAGTCTCGTGTGGAATGAGTTGAGACCGTGTGGTCTTATGTACGAGTCTCGTGTGGAATGACTTGATGTGTTATAGTGCTACAATAATGGCTAATATTAAATTAAAGATGAATTAGAAAGGAAACTGGATAAATGGAACAACTTGTTAATAAACCAGAATGGTATGAAAAGGAATACGACTAATTCCTGGTATATGGTTGAAGTAATGAGTCTTACAGATATTGTGCAGCAAAGCTTTTGAGAGCTGGCAGTTGTGTAACTTGATATGGGTATAAGGACTCAGTCCTGGCGGTTTAATTTATGCAATGTAATTGGGAGAAAGAGTTTGCGATGTGTTATACCGTAGTTTGAAAATGAGTGTATTTTTCCTGTTGGTATGCAAGGCTGGGAATGTGTAATGAGTTTTCTCTATATGGGATCATGAAAGCCCTTGACGAGTTGAGTGCGCCGATGTTTGTAGCGGAGGAAAGGGATATGAATTTCCATGTTGTCTTAGTGTGATATGGTATACGCGATGTGTTATGGAAAGTTGATAATGGCATATTCAAGGTTTTGAGATCGGTTCATAATATATGGGAAGTCAATAAAATTATTGAGCAGCGCGGACGGCTGCAGGTGATTCAAGAATTGATCTTTCTGATGATTTAAGAAAATGGTACTGCTATTCTAGTAATTTGGCAGGGTATATGGTGCAAATGGACAAGGTAATGTAAATTGATAATATGTAGTAGTATGGTGGTATTTTCTCGTTGGATCGACTGTAATAATTGAGTCGTTGATGACATAGTGAAATTTATGAATGGCTTTCGTGGTATGAATGGACGCTTGAGGTGCGTTATGTAATCGTACGATGAAGTACGGAATCAGGCATAGTGATTCCTGTGTTATGTATGTGTTGGAGACTAGAAGTTCTCGTAACCCGCCTACGCAGCGGTGGTATATCGTGTGTATCGGCACAGTGTAGCGGTTATCGGAAATTGGAAGCCCTAGTGGCTATCTCGTCACTTAATATGACGAATTTGAATAATGATATATGATTGCAGGCTGGTTGTCATAAGTCAGACTGTCTAGACTAATGTGATATGGACTATGTCAGAAACATGTCGCAAACTGCATGGCAGAGCGCATCAGATCATGCTCCAGCAGGGTGGATGTACCCTAGGGCCAGCGGACGGCTGGTAGGTATTGCTTTGCCAGTTGGGCCTTCGTGGCGGATGTCAGTGTAGAGGTATCTACCATTGATTCAATTCCGGTATTGAGGAACTTTGTCGGATGAGTTTCATGTGACCGAGCTCGAGGCTATATATACATGTTTGTTGCAATGAGCAACTTGAGTCGATGTGCATTCCCTTTTGCTAGATTTATGCGTGGATCAGGTGGCACGCCGCCACATGTATAGTATCTGGATCGGGTGGCACGCCGCCATATGTATGGTATCTGCATCGGGTGGCACGCCGCCACAGGATGCTATTGGAACGGGTTGTGCGCCGCAACGGTGTGATGTGGGAAATATAGCTTCCTATATGTACCTTGTATACAATACTTCCTCTCTTCTGAGGAATAGTCCGTATTGGGTATCGCTCGGGGAATAGCACATCGGTTGTGTCCATTCAGGATTCGATAGTATATACTAAATGTATCACCGCGTGTGATTGATCGCTTGAGTCGGACCTAAATATGTGTGTGGCTGACCGTTTTGAGCATTTCGACTTGAGATGCTCCATGGGTAATAGTGTTTGGATAGAATCATGAGTTGTGGCAAGGCCACGTGATGTTATGACCTTTCGAGGAGGATTCAGGCACTCTAATCCTATGATGTGAGACAAGAATCTCAGTTATGTGTTGTGATGGTATGGAAGAATTTGAATTATGGCTTTTTGTGCGAGTCAGTTGTCAGGATTCGAGTGTGTTCGGATCGTTCTTATTGGAGCCTGTGTTGTGCTCGTTGTGGCCTAGGCCGATGCTGAGGTGTCATGTTACCAGTGTGGTGTGTTATAACCGAAATGATCATTCAAGTCATTAATGAGAGCGAGCATATATGATTTCAGCTCGTTAGAAAGGTAATATCGAGGTTTGGCTCCGAAACTTATTGTGGTATCAATTTTAAAAGAGAAATAGATTCACGAATGGTTGACCCGAGAGATGGGTTCGATATATCGCGTGTTCGGTTACCGTGGGCATGATATGAAGGTGTTGGAACAAAACTCTATCTAATGAAAATGGTTTTTCAGTTGGTATTTGGTTATCGTGAGAAATTATTGTGATTAGAGACTATTGTCTCGAGCGATTGGGTTGTTTGATACATCATATGATCTCACCCGGAGTGGTGAGTGTGGGTTATTGCAGTGGATTCTAGTGTATCGTGAATATAGACATGGGATTAGCAATTGGTATATGATTTCGGAAAGTGCAATGTGATTTATGGTTCAGATGGTCTGTGAAATTTTGACTATATGGTGTTTTCGGACTTATGTGAGATAGGATGACGTATGATCGCCGAATATATGCTGGGTAAGGTCATTCAGTTATTGAGTTGCTTCTAGTACCACTCTGGTACGCTCGAGGACGAGCGTTTGTTTAAGTTGGGGAGAATGTAACGACCGGCCCGTCGTTACGGGAATTACCACCCCGTTATGTTGAAATTGTATGTTTTATGCTTTATTATCAGTGTTAAAGTCTATCGGGTGAGTTAGGAGTGATTTGGATTGGAAATGAGGCATATAGCCTTTTTGAAGGAGACTTGAATAAGGAAAGTCAACCCGGAGTTGACTATTTGGTTAGAGGGCTCGGAATCGAATTCTGATGATTCGGTTAGTTCCGGGAGGTGATTTGTGACTTAGGGGAGCGATCGGAATTGAATTTGGAGGCCGGTGTAGAAATAGGCTTGAATTGGCTAAGGTTGAATTTTGGCGAAATCCGAACGGTAGGTGAGACTTTGATCCGGGGGTCGGAATGGAATTCCGACAGTTGCAGTAGCTTCGTTAGGTGATTTTGGATATGCCTGCAAATTTTCAGGTCATTCGGACATCGTTTGATCGGGTTTTGGATTGAATGTTAGTTTTGAAAGTTTTGAATAAACATAAGCTTGAATCCGTGTGTAATTGATGATTTTGATGTTTAGTATGGTGTTTTGATGATTGGAACAAGTTTTGATAATGTTTTAAGTCATGTTGGTGCTTTTGGTTGAGGTCCCGGGGGCCTCGGGTGTGTTTCGGATGCCTAACGGGTCATTTTTGGAAGTTTTTGAAGTGTTGTTGCTGGTATCTGGTGTTGTCCTTCGCGTTCGCGATGTCCCATCGCGTTCGCGAAGAAGAAATTGGATTCTGAGACTTTTGTGCATCGCGTTCGCGACAGTGCTTCGCGTTCGCGATGAAGGATTTGTCATCTGGGACTTGTGTTCTTCGCGTTCGCGACAGTGCTTCGCGTTCGCGAAGAAGGAATTTCTGTCGCGCAGGTCCTACTTCGGAAGCTCATAGCTTTTTATCTACAAGGAATTTGGAGGTGATTCAAAAACGAAAGTTGTAGCCCTTTGAATCTAGTTTTCAGAAATATATTATAATAGTCATTTGGAGTTGTGTGTAAAGAGTTATGGCCATTTCAATAGAGGGTGTCCGAGCAGAGGTGAAAAACAAAATTTTGGGAGTTTGTTCTTCGCGAACGCGAGGGTATGACCGCGAACGCGAAGAACAAGTCTCTGGGCAGCAGAATAAAATCCAAACTTCGTCCCATTTGTCATTTTTGACGATTTGGAGCTCGGGTAAGGCGATTTTTCGGGAGATATTTTGAGAGAACAACGGGGTAAGCACTCTTAACTCAATTTTGGTTGTATAACTCGAATCTATTGCAAGTTTTGGTGTTTAATTTGAGAAATTTTGTTGAAAAGGGTAGAAAACCCTCTTGGATAGAAATGGTGATTTAAGGGGTCAAATGAACTCCAATTTTTATGAATTTGGTATGTATAGACTCGTGTTGAGACAAGGATTCTGAATATGTAACTTTTATAATTTTTCGAGAAGCGCACCAAAAGTCGGGTTTTGACAACTTTGGGAATTTTGATGTAAATTGAGTTATTCGAATTGGTTGTGTTTAATTAGCCTATATTGATGTATTCTCATTAATTTTGAGCAGATTCGGCATTCAAGGTGATTGAATTGCGAGGCGAGCGCAAGGCGGATTAAGGCTTCTATCGGATCGAGGTGAGTGGTGGTAGTAAATAATGTACTGAGGGTTTGAAACCCCGTACTAGCACTTCACAGTGCTATGTTGAGATGAGACACACGTCTTGAGACGAGTGTGGTGACATTGTGATTGGGGACTTGGACTTGGTCGTTCCCGGCTAATAGAATACTGTGTTGTATGACTGCTAATGAGATTATAAATGTACAATTGGGCTAATAGCCATGTTTGGGGCCTCGTGCCGATCTGTAGAGCATTAGGGAACCTATAGAGCTAGGTGACCCTTATATCGTGTTGGAAATATACACTCAGCCGTAGCTTTAGCTGTAGAGCATAACATGAGCCAGTACTAGATGTGTACATTGAGAGAGATTATCTAAGGTGGAATTCCCTGTTCTAGCTGAGTGGGCCTGAAAGGCCAAGTCAATACCGATTGAGATGAGTTAGGGTCAAGGACCCACTATGAGATGTTATATTGGGCCTGAAAGGCCAAGTCTATATTGGCTGAGACAGGGTCAAGGACCCACTGTGATATATTATATTGGGCCTGAGAGGCCAAGTATATACTGACTGGAATAGGGTCGAGGACCCATTACGAGGTATTATATATATATATACCTATATTGGATCGGGCTGCACGCCGCAGCAGTACATATATTCGAAGTCTGAGCCTATTCTAGTGAGCGCTAGAGAGGTGAGTAGGCTTTCAAGCTTTATAATGTTATAGCGCTTGGGTCGTAGGAGCCGCTCTGTTGTCTGCACACACCCCCTGTGGGTGACATTGACGATAATTAAATGGATGGCTCGAGTTTCATGTCGCAGTGGGTACTGGCGTATACCGTCATATGCATTGCATTACACTCACGAATTGTTCTTTATCTGTTATACCTGGATGGCTCGGGCTACACGCCGTAGTGGGTAGCGAAGTGTACTTTCATATGCATTTCATTTCACTCATGCATTTGTTTCTTATAAGTTTTACTCCCTGCACCATGTTTGCAAGTACATGGGTTCCTGAGGCATAGAGTGAACTTTTCTGCCATTCTGTTTTCATCGGAGTTATCGAGGTAGCTGCATTACGTACGCAGACCTGATTTCTCCTTCTATATGTATATAGACATATGTATATGTCTCCATATATTGAGATAGATGTATATCGTAGTGGTATGAGTGAGAATGTGGTCAAGTGTGGGACCTAGATGGCATAGATGTGGACCGGATATTGGGGGTATTCATTATAGTGATGACTTACCTGTGAGGTTACCCCTAGAACCGTATAGTGATAGTACAGGTGTTCTCGACTTCCGGTCGTTGTTTACTATTGTTACTCACGCGAGTTGAAATATACTCACCCCACTCCCCCGCATTTTTTTTGTGTGTGCAGATATACAGGATTAGGAGGGCAGTTGAGCTATTGCAACTGCTTGTGTTATCGCCATTCTATGGAGACTTCGAGGTAGCTGCCGACGTCCGCAGGACCCGATATTCCTTCCTACTGTCTTTGATTATGTATTGTTATTTCTTTCCGCTCTGAGCTTTGGTTGTAAACCTTATTACACTTATGTTCTTTAGAGGCTCATGACTCTTGACCCTTCGGTCTATGGGAGTTGGCACATGTTGGGACTTGGTTCCCTGTTTTAAATATATCTATCACTGTTGTGCTTAAATTGGATAAAGTGAGCTTGTGGCTCCATGGTTATTGTTGATTGGTCGGGCTGGCCTAGCAGTGTGCTGGGCGCCATCACGACCGGATTTGGGGTCGTGACACTTCGCCTTCATACTTTTGCTTCTCGTATTACCTCCTTCAAGGAAATGAGAACTTGGTGTTAATACCACTCAATGAATTCATATAATAAGAGAAGGCATGAAAACAGTAACTTTTCTTGCAAAAAAGAAAAAAATAGTACAAATTGTGCTGCACATATCCTCCTCCCTAAAGATTTGGATATGCAGCTCCATAATATGAACAAGTAACTAAAAGGAAGTTTGAAGAAAATTCTTTTAAATCTTGCTTCAAGGTAGTATTTTTCCTTGTCCTCCTTAGCTCCCAAGAGTCTTCAATGGTCTTTTCTCTTGAATGAATAGTATATTCCCCACTCCTTGCAAAAAATCTGATCTCCTTCACATAATGGAACTTTCTCATTTTGATTGTTTAGTGGATTCATCTCTGTCACGACCCTAGTTCACCAATCATGAACATGTTATGACGGCACCCAGTCTTCGCGACTAGGTAAGCCTAACACGATGCTGAATATACAATTTCATGAAACAAGAGATAAAATAATAGCGGAATGATATAAAAGAAATGTAATAAGTGCCGCTTGGCACATACACTTTGCCAAAACACACTAAATAGCATATTACCAAGACCCAGAATCCCACGGGCAACATAGACTAAAAGAAGAGTACAATTGTGGCTCTATACATCAAGAATGTCTAAACAATGGGAATAAGGGAAAGTAACTGCTATCACTAATGAGAATAGAAGGAGACCTTCCGGATCCGCGGACGTAGCAGATCATACCTCAAGTCTCCGGAAGTGATGCTAAATCACCTGAGATGAGCCTGGCGTGATGTACCTGGATCTGCACAACAAAAGTGTGCAGAAGAATAGCATGAGTACACCACGGCGGTACTCAGTAAGTGCCAAGCCTAACCTCGATGGAGTAGTGACGAGGAAGATCAGGGCCCTACCGAGAGACAATAACAGAATGATAATAACAATAATAAGCAGTTTAAATAAGAATGAGTCTGAAATAACAACAATAAAGTAATTACTGCAACCGTCTACGACTAAGCTAACAACAAGTAACCAACACCACATAACTCAAATCAGCAAGTCCAGGATCTACGGGAATTTAACCCGCAGTCCCTCTCTATATCCAACAACTCAGGATCTCCGGGAATTGAACCTGCAATCTCTACATCAGTATCTCTGGGTCTCCGGGAATCGAACCCGCAATGCGTACCTCAATATCTCAGGATCTCCGGGAATCGAACCCGCAGTCCGTATCTCAATAAACTTCATGTCTCCGGGAATTGAACCCGCAGCCCTTGGATCTCCGGGAATCGAACCCGCAGTCCACAAACACTACAACTCCGGTTCTTCGGGAATCGAACCCGCAACCCTTCGAATAGGTCGTCGATTCAACATTAGATAAAGGGGTAAAATCCCCGTCCCTTGTCTTTCTTAAGACCAGAAACAGAAAAGGAATTCCAAATAATTTGGTGGTCATGAATACGATGTAACAATGTCCTCTCAATTAACACGTGAATACAAGAACCAAATGCAGCTCCAGCATGCTTTCAGTTAATTCACTTATCAGCATGTTGAGCCTTATAGGTAATCCACTAGATGATGCACCCGTGCGATGCACGGGCCCAATTGTTATTTTTTTTTTTACTTTTTTTTCATCTTTTTAATATTTTTTGGTCTATTGTTAATTACACACTTTATACGTCTTTAGGGAAAGAAGAAATAGAATAGGCTTTTCTATAATAACATATAGAACCATGATTACATGTATTGTTATTTATCTTTTGTATTATGTGCATTTAAAGTTTTCTAAAATCGTATTACTATACCAATCACTTTGAAATACTTGTCGAGTTTAATGCTTTATAATACAGTGATTAGATAATAATTCAAGTAGAATTTAAATTATTTTTACATAGGGCCTCTTTTATTTTAATATATTTTTTACATCACTAATCCTTAAATTAATTATTATTAAATAGTAATTAAAAAGTCAATTGAGAAATAATTCGTCATATATTTTTCTCATTTTATAAATTGAATGATATATAGTTTTATTCTTTTAGTATTTTCAGTGTGTTAATGCATTATCTTTTTCTTTTTTAGTAATCATAAGTTAAATATTAATATTATTCCCAATAGTTGATGAAAATGTATTTTTTGGTTCTTTTAAATAATAATTGTGATTTTAATTATTAAGAATTTTAACAAGAAACTTTGTGATTTGTTCTATAGGAATAACATAATATTTTTTTCTAGTTTCATTCAATATGATTGAGATACTATTTAGGGTATAATGCAATCATCATCACAATAGTAGTATTTGTTGAGACAATTTTAAAAATATTAATTGTATATGTATCTATTTTAAAATTTTTATAATATCGAATTCTAATTGAATAGAGTATGTACTCAACTAACTTCGATCATAGAGGGAGAAATTTAATACTGTATGACGATATATACTTTTCATACTTCTCAATATATAACGATTTTTAAAAGATAATAATTTCACAAATTAGTTGTCTTCATTTTTATTTCAGATATTCTCAACTCATATTTTTAGAGATCGGATAATTATTATAATTTTTAATATTCTATAATCAAAAAGGGAACTTAAAACTATATTTTATTCTTAAATAATTTTTTTTTTGAATTTTATGAAGTATTCCAAATGAAATTTGTAAAAATGATATCAATTGATAAAATGAAATTTTCTTTACTGAAATAGTTAATAAATAAAATGATATTTCTTAAGAAAATAATAGAATTGTCATATATATATATATATATATGTATGTGACCTTAGTATTTTTAATCGGGCGAACATTTGAATTATGAATTATCAAAAAAATAATTATTCTAGTTAAAAGTACTTGTTGAAAAAAAAAATAACAATCATATAATGTATTTAATAAAGATAGTAAATGTTGAATGGAAAGTGGAGTCTAGCTAAAGAATTTAATAGCTTATGGGCACGTTAGTTTTGATTTTTTCGGTTATTAAGAACTCACAACAAAATTTTTTAATCTAATATACAAACAAATGATGCACTAATATCTTTAAAATGACCATTATGCCTTTGGTCAACCTCTTCTTCTCTTTTCTATATAATATAAAAATTCAGATATTCTCAACTCATATTTTTAGAGAAGGGATAATTATTATAATTTTTTATATTCTATAATCAAAAAGGGAACTTGAAACTATATTTTATTCTTAAATAAAACAATTTCCGAATTTTATGAAGTATTTCAATTGAAATTTGTATAAAATGATATCAATTGATAATGATATAATAACATTTGAATGTAAATCTACATAGTATAATTAATTTTTTTTAATGAAATCTTCTTTACTGAAATAGTTAATAAATAAAATGATATTTCTTAAGAAAATAATAGAATTGTCATATATAAATGTATGCGACCTTAGTATTTTTAATCGGGCGAATATTTGAATTATAAATTATCAAAAAAATAATTATTCTAGTTTAAAATACTTGTTAGAAAAAAAAATAATAACAATCAAGTAATGAATTTAATAAAAAATAGTAAAGGTTGAATGGAAAGTGGGGTCCACCTAAAGAATTTAATAGTTTATGGACACGTTAGTTTTGGTTTTTTCGGTTATTAAGAACCCACAATAAAATTTTTGAGCCTAGTATACAAACAAACAATGCACTAATATATTTAAAATGACTATTATGCCCTTGGTCAACCTCCTCTTCTCTTTTCTATATAATAGAAATATACAAACAAACAATGCACTAATATATTTAAAATGATTATTATGCCCTTGGTCAACCTCCTCTTCTCTTTTCTATATAATAGATCAGATATTCTCAACTCATATTTTTAGAGAGGGGATAATTATTATAATTTTTTATATTCTATAATCTAAAAAGGAACTTGAAACTATATTTTATTCTTAAATAAAAAAATTTCCGAATTTTATGAAGTATTCTAGTTGAAATTTGTATAAAATGATATCAATTGATAATGATATAATAACATTTGAATGTAAATCTACATATAATATCATTAATTTTTTTTAATGAAATCTTCTTTACTGAAATAGTTAATAAATAAAATGATATTTTTTAAGAAAATAATAGAATTGTCATATATTAATGTATGCGACCTTAGTATTTTTAGTCGGGCGAACATTTGAATTAAAAATTTTCAAAAAAATAATTATTCTAGTTCAAAGTACTTGTTGAAAAAAATAATAATAACAATCAAGTAATGAATTTAATAAAAAATAGTAAATGTTGAATGGAAAGTGGGGTCCATCTAAAGAATTTAATAGCTTATGGACACGTTTGTTTTGGTTTTTTCGGTTATTAAGAACCCACAATAAAACTTTTGAGCCTAGTATACAAACAAACAATGCACTAATATATTTAAAATGACTATTATGCCCTTGGTCAACCTCCTCTTCTCCTTTCTATATAATAGAAATAGAAATATACAAACAAACAATGCACTAATATATTTAAAATGACTATTATGCCCTTGGTCAACATCCTCTTCTTTTTTCTATATAATAGAAAAATATACAAACAAACAATGCACTAATATATTTAAAATGACTATTATGCCCTTGGTCAACCTCCTCTTCTCGTTTCTATATAATAGAAAAATGGATGTCGGCTGTTGATTTTACATCTTTTATTATCTATCATTGTTCAATCATTTTTCTATCTAATCATCAAACACCCTTCAACGAAGACGTCATAAAGAATGAACAAGAATAAGGCTCTGTTTGGCCATAAATTTTCCCAAATTAAATTTGAAATTTATTTGGAAATCTCATGTTTGTCCATAAATTTTGCTCATATTTTGGCCAAATCCCAAATTTCAAATCCTGAAATCAGCTATGGAGCTGATTTTGGGCCAAATTTCCAAAACTTGGGAATTATGTACATGTTTTCCTAAAATAAAGTTGAAAAATATATTTTGAAATCGTATGTCCAAATAAATTTTCATCTTCAAACTAAAGTTCACATAAATCAGATTTTTCAAATAAATTTTGCATCTATGGTCAAACGCTAGCTAAAGTTTCCTTTATGTTTCAACCAATCAGACGGTTTTCCACTTGGCAGGCAAGATCCAGGACCAGGTCGATGTGGCTTCTTGTCCTTTCGGCTTATTGGCTTTTTTTTCACCAAAAATGTTCTCATTTCTCTTTTCCACTAGTTAAAATTAGCCCGAGCTTATGCCGGGGCCTAACAATCATAGTCAAAGGTAAAATTTTGTAAAAATTGTATGGGGTAGCCACTATTTAAAGTGATATTTACTTTTTATGCAGCATTTTTAATGTTGAGCAAAAGAACTACTAGTTTATTAAAATTAATATGAAAGGACATTGTTACCCTTGCCTTCTCAAACAGAAACAGTGAATTTGGAGAACTGGTTGCCGACCCTAATACCAAGAACTGTTGCATTACACAGAGAAACCTAAAAATTTTGCATGTCCAGATCCAACATTTACTTACTCTTGGGCTTTACTTGCGTAAACCAGGAAATGTGTAGGTTTATACCCATGGTGTCTTGCCTAATATGATTTAATGCAGGTGAGTGACCACATTAATTGTGGTGTTTACGTATTTTACACTAGATATCTTCGTTTGACTTTGTGTTTTCATGTTAAAAGGACTTAGATATATGGTCCATCTCTTCCTTTGATCTTATTGTTCTATTGTCATTTTAAGGACAATAAGTCCTAAACTTACAGTTACAAGTTCAAAAGTTAAGGACAATAGGTCCTTAACTTTGATTTTCAAGTTCAAAAGTTAATGACAGACAATTCTTTACTTACAGTTACACGTTCAAAAGTTAAGGACAATCAGTCCTTAAATTTGACTTACAAGTTCAAAAGTTAAGGACGGTTGGTCTTGACGTTTGAGTTCCAAGTTTAAAAGTTAATGACATGTAGCTTGAAGTCCTGAACTTAGAGTTCCAAGTTCAAATATTAAGGATATGTTATCCTGAAGTCTTGAAGTTTGAGTTTCAAGTTCAAAGTTAAGGACATGTAGTCCTGAAGTTAAGGACGTGAGCAGAAGGGTATTTTCGTCCGGGCAGTTAAAGTTTATTAAAGCAGTGGCTAAAAACTAAAGTATTTTAAACGGTGACTTAAAATTAAATATATCTGTTATTAGTGGCTAATTGTGCACTTCCCCCTAAAACTTTTAGGGATCTTTACACAAATAGCCAATTATATTCACTATTTATTTTTTCTAGCCATATACATATATTATACATAATCTTACATATATAATACTTGAATTATATATCTCCATCGACTATTTCTAGTTTAAGTGGTTGGAAGAACGAATATTTGGCTTAATTTTTCAAAATTTTATGTGGCGTCAGTTTTGCTTTCACCTGTTGGATTTATTCTTACTTGTAAAAAAAAGTTTAATTAATACTCAATTTTTAGATAATTTCAGATGCATACACTTTTCGCTTTTTCTTTAGTGCTATTTTCTTCTTCTGTATACTTAGAGTTTCTTCTTCTTCTTAGTTGCAAAATGAGTTATTTAAATTTATTGTCTTTTCGACATTTTGACGATTGAGATTTGTTCTTTATGATATTTCAAAGTTATGTTTCAAATTTGAGCTCATTTAGAGTAGATTTGGGTATTGAATTGTTGAAAATCAAAAAACAAGTTTATATTTCAGAACTTAAAATTCGAAATCTGATGCTACATTTAATAGATTGAATTACTGAAGACTCGAATTTTTGAAGTTATATTTGAAAGATAAAAGAACTTCATACATTTGATTTCTGAAGTTGTATTAGAGAGATTAAACTAATTCTAATTCGAGCGGATACACTTTATAAAATTTTGTGCAATGTGAGTATAACTTCAATAGTGATCCCAAAAGTGAGCATATATGAAAATGCCCCTAGTCAAACTTCTCTATGTATTACTGAATTCAACATATATTATACATCTATTAACTAAATATATTGTTGTTGTGTGACTATTTAAATTAATTCTTTTAAATGTCTTAGATTCATTACATTCAAGCAAAGCTAAATAATTTATTTTTTTTTTCTTTAGACAAAAGCTAAACTTTCTTAAGATTTTAATTGACTCAAAATTTCGCTGTTTACTAGATATTACAAAAAATAGTTGTAATTTGCATACAACTTAAACTTGTAAACCCATTGAATTTTACCCTTTTTAATAAATGAATAAGCAAATTCTTGTCTGCACTTTCTTACTTTTATTTTACATTATCGAAATATTGGACAACCGTAAGTTAATATATTTAATTCCAATAGAATTTCCTTCAAATATATTTGTAAAAATTTTACGCAACTTGAAGGTATTTTGCAAAAGCCCGATTCGAAAGTTTTTATTTAAAAGAAGCATTAGTCATATAATTCACACACACACACACACACACACACACACACAAGTTATATATATATATATATATATATATATATATATATATATATATATATATATATATATATATATATTCGTGCCTTAGTTCTAGTAAGATTATATTTTATGAATCAAATACAGAGGTGAGATATAATTTAGGTGGGTCCCGGCTTGGGGTCCACGTGGGGAATACAAAGTGAGGCAGCAAAATCTATTGTATGGGAAAGTGTGTAGTGATGGATGATGACATAATTATAGGGCAATGTAACGACCCGGCCTGTCGTTACGGGAATTACCACCCCGTTACCTTGCATTTACATATATTATGCTTTTAAAACGGTATTAGAGTATATCGGGTGAGTTAGGAGTGATTTGAATTGAAAATGAAACAAATAGCATGTTTGAAGAAAGCTTGAATATGAAAAGTCAACCAAGAGTTGACTATTGAGTTAGGGTGCTCGGAACCGGATTCTGATGATTCGACTAGTTCCGGGGGACCATTTATGACTTAGGAGAACAATCGGAATTGAATTCGGAGGTCCGGTGTAGTTTTAAGCTTGAATTGGCGAAGGTTGAATTTTGGTGAAAACCGGATGGTAGATGATATTTTGATCCGGGGGTCGGAATGGAATTTCGACAATTTCTGTAGCTTCGTTATGTGATTTTGGATGTGTCCGCAAATTTTCAGGTCATTCGGACATCGTTTGATCGGGTTTTGGATTGAATGTTAGTTTTGAAAGTTTTGAAGAAACTTAGGCTTGAATCCGTGGTTAATTGGTGATTTTGATGTTTAGTATGGTGTTTTTATGATTGGAACAAGTTCGTATCATGTTTTGGGGGACGTTGGTGGTTTTCGTCGGGGTCCCGGGGGCCTCGGGATGATTTCGGACCATCAACCGGGCATTTGGACTTGGCAAAAATCTGCAGAAAACTGCAGGTTCTGCCCAGGCCCTTAAGCCTTCGCGTTCGCGTGACCGGTGTCGCGTTCGCGAAGGCCAAGCCTTTTTGTGCATCGCGTTCGCGGGAGAAGGAGTCGCGTTCGCGTAGGTCTGGGGTGTTAAGCATCGCGAACGCGTTGCTTGGGTCGCGTTCGCCTAGAGTCATGGCGTTGTGCTTCGCGTTCGCGGGAGGTCTATCGCGAACGCGTAGAAGAAATCCGGGTGGCTGGGAGGTTGAACATCGCGAACGCGTGGAATGAGTCGCGTCCGCGAAGGGTTACAGGATTTGAGCATCGCGAACGCGTGGCCAGCGTCGCGTTCGCGAAGAGTAAGGCTGGTTTGTTCATCGCGAACGCGTAGAGGGTCACGCGAACGCGATGAACAATGGTGTATGGCAGTGAATTTAATCCAGAAACAGAGAGTTACGGGTTCATTAACCCAAAACACACATTTGATCCCTAGAGAGAAGAAAACTCGAGGAAATCACTGAGAAGTCATCGGGTATTCGTCGGAGGTAAGATTCTTGACTCAAAAACATCATTTTATGGTAGTATTAGCATCAATCTTCATGAAATTGGGTTGAAATCTTGAAGAAATATGGCCTAAGTATTGAAAACGGGATTTTTGGATTTGGGAGGCCATTTGAACTCCGATTTCGATAAATTTTATATGCACGGACTCGTGGCGAGATAAGGATCGCGTTGGTGCTAATTTCGGAATTTTCCGAGCGGTGGGGCCCGGGGTCGGGTTTTACCAACTTAGTGTAATTTTGCGAATTTCATATAAATTGAAGTGGGTTATGATTTCTTGACCCGTAATTGATATAATTATTGTTATTTGACTAGATTCTACACACGAGGCAACGAAATTCAAAGGAAAAGGCATCGCGGACGAGTCTACGACCGGCTAGAGGTGAGTAGTTTGTGTATATTGTAGCTTGAGGGTTCGAAACCCCGGCTTAGCACATTGTGACGCTAATAGGGCGTGGCTCGCACACCGTGGCAGGTGCGGGATTGATTGTGATTGGGGATTGAGACTTGGTCCATCCCGGAAAATGAATAACATGTTGTTAGTGTTGGAAATATACTGTATTTGCTATATTTGTGGGCTGTAAGCCTTGTTTGGGGCCTTGTGCCGATCTGTAGCGTCCTTAGAGGACAATATTTATGTGATAGCTAAAATTGCTTAAATCATTGATCTCAGTCCTGGAAATTGAAATCACACTTTTGAAATGCTAAGTCACCGGCTTTTGCAAAATTAATAAAGTTAAAGTATTTTTCATAAATTATGAATTGAGAACTTGAAATAAGGAAAAATGAATTGTTTTGTGACTTAATTGTTTATTGTGGATGAGCATGGGATCGGGCTGCACGCCGCGATGGTTGATATGAGGATCGGGCTGCACGCCGCGGCGATGTGCGCTTGGGCCGTAGGAGCCCCTCGGGAGTCTTACACCCCAGGTGAGCGCCGTCGACGTTAAATGGGATCGGGCTACACGCCGTAGCGATTATGTGCATTGCATTGCATCTGTATTTGTTGAATTACTTCTGTGGTAGTTGTATTGTATTGTTGTTGCTAGTTCGTAGGAGATTCGGACTGTAGTGTAGCTTCATATTGTGGTATTTTGTGGATTTCTTACTTGCCAACTACATGTATATATTTGTTACTCACTGAGTACTTAGTACTACTCCTACTCCCTGCACCTTTGTGTGCGGACTCAGGTACACAGGAGCAATGAGACGGACATCTCCGGCTTTTACATTGTCACGTCGAGTTGCTGAGGTAGCCTGCTACGTTCGCGAGCCTAGCTTCTCCTCTCGTTCCGGTTGTTATTTTATATTTTGTATTCGGACTTGAGTACTTCTATACAATACTCTCTATTTCTGTTGGGTTTTGTTAGAGGCTCTGAGACTTGTGACTCGGATCTTTGGGAGTGTCAGTACTTTTGTTCGGTATTATTATTATTGGAGTTCTTAAACTCGTATATTCTTCTTGGGTTGTCCATTTGGGGACTGGTATTGTGTTATAATTAAACTGTTTGTTTGGCTGGCCTAGCTTGATTGTTGGGCGCCATCACGACTGGATTTGGTTCGTGACAAGTTGGTATCAAAGCTCTAGGTTATTAGGACTCGCGAGTCATGAGCCGGTTTAGTAGGCTTTCGCAGATCGGTACGTAGACGTCCGTATCTATCTTCGAAGGGCTATAGAAACTTTAGGAAAAACCTCATTTTTCTTGAATTCATATCGTGCGATTTGTGTTATCATGAAATTAAATCTTTCCATATTCTATTCTCTCGCGGATGGCGAGAACACGAGCTAACGGACGTGGCGGACGACCACCGTTGGCACCCGAGAGGTCGTGGTCGTGGTAGAGGTAGGGCGGCGGCACCGGCGCCGGCACCGGCACTGCGCGACCCACCGGTGGCCGGACTCGGGACCGGATTCCGGCGACGAACGCTCGGCGGCTCGGGTTCGAGCACCGGCGGTGCCTGTTGTGATCTCGGGTCTTCGGGAGACCTTGGCTCGGATATTATCGGTGTGCACGGGCTTGGCACGGGTAGTTGCGCGCTACTGCTGCGATGTCTTCTTCACGAGGAAGGGGGAGGAATCGGACCCCGTGGCTCGCACGCACGAGCCGGTTCGGCCGGTTGCGCCGTTGCACCGGCTCTGCATATGTGGTTCCGGTTATGCCCGACGATGAGCGGCGTCGTTTGGAGAGATTTGAGAGGTTACAGCCTCCGACATTCAGTGGAGCGGAGGGCGAGGATGCCCAGGGTTTTCTTGACAGATGTGAGCGTATGCTTCGCACCGCGGGTATTCTAGAGTCCAGCGGTGTTTCATTCACCACTTTCCAGTTCACAGGTGCAGCTTTCCAGTGGTGGGAGGATTTTGAGAGGCGTAGGACCGCTGGGACAGTGCCCCTCACTTGGCAGCAGTTCTCCACGGTATTTTTGGAGAAGTACGTGCCTCAGTCTCAGAGAGAGGAGCTGCGACGTCAGTTCGAGTGGTTGAAACAGGGAGAGATGACAGTTAATCAGTACGAGATGAGATTCACACAGCTGGCCCGTCATGCCATGTGGATGGTTCCTACAGACAGGGAGAGGATTCGGAGATTTATTGATGGTCTTATTTATCCCATCCGCATATTGATGACCAGGGAGAGAGTTTCGATAGTCACCTTTGAGGAGGTGGTGGATGCTGCCCGTCACATTGAGACAGATCGCCGCAGAGAGCGAGAGGAGAGAGAGGCTAAGAGGCCTCGTGGTACTGGCAGTTACAGTGGTGCTCCGTCTAGGGGCCAATTTCAGCATAGCAGAGGTCGCTCATTCAGGTCTCATCAGTCTGGACGTACAGAGTCCAGTGGGGTTTCATCTGATCGTGGTCGTCAAGGTCAACAGGGTTATCAGGGTCAGTAGAGCCGCCGGCAGAGTCAGCCTGCACTGAGTGCTCTTCCAGCTCAGAGCTCTGCTCCTGTTTCCTCAGCACAGGATTCATCGGTAGCGAGGGGTCCTCAGCAGCCCCTTCTTCCATCTTCGGGCCGTTGTTTTGAGTGCGGTGATTTGGGCCATATCAGGAGAGAGTGTCCTCAGTGGCTTCGTAAGAGGTCACAGCGGAGGGATCAGCCTTCGTCTTCTACTCCTGTTTCTTCAGCGCCGGCACAGTCAGCTAGGACTGGGGGCCAGGTATCCAGAGGTCGCCCAAGGGGCGAGGATCGTACTGGTGGAGGGCAGGCTCGTTTCTATGCTCTTCCGGACAGGAAGGATGCTAGTGCCTCAGATGCGGTCATTTCAGGTATTATCTCAGTCTGCCACAGGGATGCTTCTGTCTTATTTGATCCCGGATCCACCTATTCTTATGTCTCTACTTACTTTGCACATCATTTGGGTATGACTCGTGGTATTCTTGCTTTGCCCGTACATGTGTCCACCCCAGTGGGGGATACTGTTGTTGTGGATCAGGGTATATCGATCCTGTATTATTACTATTGGGGGTCTGGAGACCCGAGTTGATTTATTACTACTGGGCATGGTAGATTTCGATGTTATCCTAGGCATGGATTGGCTATCTCCTTATCATGCAATTCTGGACTGTCATGCCAAGACAGTCACGTTAGCTATTCCGGGTAATCCGCGGATCGAGTGGCGTGGCTTGACTGATTATGTGTCTGACAGGGTGATTTCGTATATAAAAGCTCAACGAATGATTGGCAAGGGTTGTTTGTCTTATCTAGCTTATGTGCGGGATGTTAGTATTGACACTCCTTCTATTGATTTCGCTCAAGTGGTACGTGATTTCTCTGATGCGTTTCCAGCTAATCTCCCGGGCATGCCGCTCGATAGAGATATTGATTTTGGTATTAACTTATTGCCGGGCACTCAACCCATTTCTATTCCACCGTACCGTATGGCTCCAGCAGAGTTAAAAGAATTGAAAGAACAGCTTCAGGAACTCTTAGATAAGGGTTTCATTCGTCCAAGTGTGTCACCTTGGGGTGTACCGGTGTTGTTCGTAAAGAAGAAAGATGGCACAATGAGAATGTGCATTGATTACAGGCAGCTGAACAAGGTAACAGTGAAGAATAAATACCCATTGCCTCGTATTGAGGACCTATTTGATCAGCTCCAGGGAGCTAGTGTATTTTCTAAGATTGATCTTCGATCGGGCTATCATCAGTTGAAGATCAGGGACTCAGACATTATGAAGACAGCGTTCGGGACGCGATATGGGCACTACGAGTTCCTGGTGATGTCTTTCGGGTTGACTAATGCCCCAGCGGCATTCATGCACTTGATGAATAGTGTATTTCGGCCGTACCTTGATTCTTTTGTGATTGTGTTTATTGATGATATCCTGGTATATTCACGCAGCCAGGAGGAGCATGCACAGCATTTGAGAGTGGCATTGCAGAGGTTGAGAGAAGAGAAGCTTTATGCAAAATTCTCTAAGTGTGAGTTATGGCTAGATACTGTGGGTTTTCTGGGACATATAGTGTCCAGTGATGGTATTAGGGTTGATCCTCAGAAGGTTGAGGCAGTACAGAATTGGCCCAGACCTTCCTCAGCTACAGAGATTCGTAGTTTTCTCGGTTTGGCAGGCTATTATCGTCGGTTTGTTCAGGATTTCTCATCTATTGCTTCACCGTTGACTAAGTTGACACAGAAGAATGCTCCATTTGTGTGGTCTGATGAATGTGAAGAGAGCTTTCAGAAGCTCAAGGAGGCTTTGACCACGGCTCCAGTACTTGTGTTACCATCGGCCTCAGGGTCGTATACGGTGTATTGTGATGCTTCCAGAGTTGGACTCGGTTGTGTGTTGATGCAGGAGGGTAGAGTTATTGCATATGCTTCTCGTCAGCTAAAGCCCCACGAGAAGAACTACCCTGTTCATGATTTGGAGTTAGCTGCTATTGTTCATGCCTTGAAGATTTGGAGGCATTATCTATATGGTGTATCTTGTGATGTATATACGGACCACCGCAGCCTTCAGCATTTGTTTAAGCAAAAAGATCTAAATTTGAGGCAGCGGAGATGGCTTGAATTGCTTAAAGACTATGATATTACTATCTTGTATCATCCGGGAAAGCCAATGTAGTGGCTGATGCATTGAGCCGGAAGGCTATTAGTATGGGCAGTTTGGCGTATATTCCAGTTGGGGAGAGACCCCTAGCAGTTGATGTTCAGGCGTTAGCTAATCAGATGGTAAGGCTGGATATTTCTGAGCCCGGTCGGGTGATGGCTTGTGTAGTAGCTCGTTCTTCTTTATATGATCGTATTCGAGAGCGCCAGTATGATGATCCACACTTACTTGTCCTTAAGGACAGAGTTCAGCATGACGATGCTAGAGATGTCACTATTGATGGTGAGGGTGTATTGCGGATGCAGGGCCGGATATGTGTGCAAAATGTTGATGGCCTTCGTGAGTTGATATTGGAAGAGGCCCACAGCTCGCGGTATTCTATTCATCCAGGAGCCGCGAAGATGTATCAGGATTTGAAGCAGCATTACTGGTGGAGAAAGATGAAGAAAGATATTGTGAGCCATGTGGCTCGGTGTCTAAACTGTCAGCAGGTCAAGTATGAGCATCGGAGACCTGGTGGTGTATTCCGACGTATTGATATTCCGGAGTGGAAGTGGGAAAGAATAACTATGGACTTTGTTAGTGGACTCCCTCGGACGGCGAGGAAGTTTGATTCAGTTTGGGTGGTGGTGGATAGGTTGACCAAGTCAGCTCACTTCATCCCAGTGTGTACTACCTATACCTCGGAGCGGTTGGCAGAGATATTCATCCGTGAGATAGTGAGATTGCACGGAGTTCCTATTTCCATTATATCAGACAGAGGTACCCAGTTCACATCTCAGTTCTGGAGGACATTTCAGCGAGAGTTGGGTTCACAGGTAGAGTTGAGCACAGCATTTCATCCACAGACGGATGGGCAGTCTGAGCGTACTATTCAGATATTGGAGGACATGTTGCGTGCTTGTGTCATTGATTTTGGTGGTTCATGGGCTGATTATTTGCCTTTGGCGGAGTTTGCTTACAATAATAGCTATCGGTCCAGCATTCAGATGGCACCGTATGAAGCTTTATATGGGAGGCGGTGTAGATCTCCAGTTGGTTGGTTCGAGCCCGGCGAGGCTAGGTTGTTAGGGACAGAGTTAGTCCAAGATGCCTTAGATAAGGTGAAGGTGATTCGGGAGAGACTTCGCACAGCTCAGTCGCGTCAGAAGAGTTATGCAGACCGGAAGGTCCGAGATGTGTCTTATTCAGTAGGTGAGAAGGTGTTGCTGAAAGTTTCGCCTATGAAGGGTGTTATGAGGTTTGGAAAGAAAGGAAAGTTGAGCCCGAGGTTCATTGGACCTTTTGAGGTGCTTAGGAAAGTTGGGGAGGTGGCTTATATGCTTGCTTTGCCACCCAGTTTGTCGGGAGTTCACCCGGTGTTCCATGTATCTATACTACGGAAGTACGTTAGAGATCCTTCACATGTATTAGACTTCAGCATGATACAGCTGGATGAGGACTTGACCTATGATGTGGAGCCGGTAGCCATTTTGGTCGACAAGTTCGTAAGTTGAGATCCAAAGACATAGCTTCGGTAAAAGTGCGGTGGAGAGGTCGTCCCGTGGAGGAAGCAACTTGGGAGACTGAGAAGGAGATGCAGAGCAGATATCCACACTTATTTGATGCTCCAGGTATGTTTCTTAACCCGCTCGCGAACGAGCGTTTGTTTAAGTTGGGGAAAATGTAACGACCCGGCCTGTCGTTACGGGAATTACCACCCCGTTACCTTGCATTTACATATATTATGCTTTTAAAACAGTATTAGAGTATATCGGGTGAGTTAGGAGTGATTTGAATTGAAAATGAAACAAATAGCATGTTTGAAGAAAGCTTGAATATGAAAAGTCAACCAAGAGTTGACTATTGAGTTAGAGTGCTCGGAACCGGATTCTGATGATTCGACTAGTTCCGGGGGACCATTTATGACTTAGGAGAACAATCGGAATTGAATTCGGAGGTCCGGTGTAGTTTTAAGCTTGAATTGGCGAAGGTTGAATTTTGGTGAAAACCGGATGGTAGGTGATATTTTGATCCGGGGGTCGGAATGAAATTCCGACAATTTCTGTAGCTTCGTTATATGATTTTGGATGTGTCTGCAAATTTTCAGGTCATTCGGACATCGTTTGATCGGGTTTTGGATTGAATGTTAGTTTTGAAAGTTTTGAAGAAACTTAGGCTTAAATTCATGGTTAATTAGTGATTTTGATGTTTAGTATGGTGTTTTTATGATTGGAACAAGTTCGTATCATGTTTTGGGGGACGTTGGTGGTTTTCATCGGGGTCCCGGGGGCCTCGGGATGATTTCGGACCATCAACCGGGCATTTGGACTTGGCAAAAATCTGCAGAAAACTGCAGGTTCTGCCCAGGCCCTTAAGCCTTCGCGTTCGCGTGACCAGTGTCGCGTTCGCGAAGGCCAAGCCTTTTTGTGAATCGTGTTCGCGGGATAAGGAGTCGCGTTCGCGTAGGTCTGGGATGTTAAGTATCGCGAACGCGTTGCTTTGGTCGCGATCGCGTAGAGTCATGGCGTTGTGCTTCGCGTTCGCGGGAGGTCTATCGCGAACGCGTAGAAGAAATCCGGGTGGCTGGGAGGTTGAACATCGCGAACGCGTGGGATGAGTCGCGTCCGCGAAGGGTTACAGGATTTGAGCATCGCGAACGCGTGGCCAGCATCGCGTTCGCGAAGAGTAAGGCTGGTTTGTTCATCGCGAACGCGTAGAGGGTCACGCGAACGCGATGAACAATGGTGTCTGGCAGTGAATTTAATCCAGAAACAGAGAGTTACGGGTTCATTAACCCAAAACACTCATTTGAGCCCTAGAGAGAAGAAAACTCGAGGAAATCACTGGGAAGTCATCGGGTATTCGTCGGAGGTAAGATTCTTGACTCAAAAACATCATTTTATGGAAGTATTAACATCAATCTTCATGAAATTGGGTTGAAATCTTGAAGAAATATGGCCTAAGTATTGAAAACGGGATTTTTGGATTTGGTAGGCCATTTGAACTCCGATTTCGATAAATTTTATATGCACGGACTCGTGGCGAGATAAGGATCGCGTTGGTGCTAATTTCGGAATTTTCCGAGTAGTGGGGCCCGGGGTCGGGTTTTACCAACTTAGTGTAATTTTGCGAATTTCATATAAATTGAAGTGGGTTATGATTCCTTGACCCGTAATTGATATAATTATTGTTATTTGACTAGATTCTACACACGAGGCAAAGAAATTCAAAGGAAAAGGCATCGCGGACGAGTCTACGACCGGCTAAAGGTGAGTAGTTTGTGTATATTGTAGCCTTGAGGGTTCGAAACCCCGGCTTAGCACATTGTGACGCTAATAGGGCGTGGCTCGCACACCGTGGCAGGTGCGGGATTGATTGTGATTGGGGATTGAGACTTGGTCCATCCCGGAAAATGAATAACATGTTGTTAGTGTTGGAAATACACTGTATTTGCTATATTTGTGGGCCTGTAAGCCTTGTTTGGGGCCTTGTGCCGATCTGTAGCGTCCTTAGAGGACAATATTTATGTGATAGCTAAAATTGCTTAAATCACTGATCTCAGTCCTGGAAATTGAAATTCACTTTTGAAATGCTAAGTCACCGGCTTTTGCAAAATTAATAAAGTTAAAGTATTTTTCATAAATTATGAATTGAGAACTGGAAATAAGGAAAAATAAATTGTTTTGTGACTTAATTGTTTATTGTGGACTGAGCATGGGATCGGGCTGCACGCCGCAGTGGTTGATATGAGGATCGGGCTGCACGTGTCGCAGCAGTATTGCGCTTGGGCTGTAGGAGCCCCTCCGGAGTCTGTACACACCCCGGTGAGCGCCGTCGACGTTAAATTGGATCGGGCTACACGTCGTAGCGGTTATGTGCATTGCATTGCATCTGTATTTGTTGAATTACTCTGTAGTAGCTGTATTGTATTGTTGCTGCTAGTTCGTAGGAGATTCGGACTGTAGTGTAGCTTCATTTTGTGGTATTCTGTGGATTTCTTGGTTTCAGCTACTTGTATATATTTATTACCCATTGAGTACTTAGTACTCACCCCTACTCCCTGCACCTTTTGTGTGCAGACTCAGGTACTCAGGAGCAGTAGACGGGCATCTCCAGCGTTTACATTGTCACACCGAGTTGCTGAGGTAGCTGCCTACGTTCGCAGAACCTAGCTTCTCCTCTCATTCCAGTTGTTATTTTATATTTTGTATTCAGACTTGAGTACTTCTATATCGTACTCTCTATTTCTTGTTGGGTTTTGTTAGAGGCTCTAGACTTGTGACTCCGGATCTTTGGGAGTGTCAGTACTTTTGTTCGGTATTATTATTATTGGAGTTCTTAAACTCATATATTCTTCTTGGGTTGTCCATTTGGGGACTGGTATTGTGTTATAATTAAACTGTTGGTTTGGCTGGCCTAGCTTGATTGTTGGGCGCCATCACGACTGGATTTGGGTCGTGACAGGCAATTTAGCGAGGACGTTTACAAATTTAAACACATGTAGTAAGATGCTATCTTGATCAATCTGGAACTAAAATGTTGTTGTTTTGGAATCAAAAAATACAAATAAGTAGAAAAAAAATGAAACCATAATATATATAACGCCATATCACCCGGCGTTATATAGTGACGACAATTGCACCGAAACTATATAACGTCAGGTGAGATGGCGTTTTATGCTGACATATGATATAGCGCCAGCCGACCTGGCGTTACAAGCTGACATCTGGTACAGCGCCAGCCGACCTGGCTTTAATTGGAAAAACTCCTTTTTATACTTCGCGGGGTTGCGCCAAAAGGAGGTGTGACAGCTCTGGCGACTCTGCTGGGGAATATTTGACCCAGAACCACTGGTTCAGGGTTAGAAATTCGAGCTTAGAATAATTGTTGTATTTGGCTTTATTTATTATATGATATTTTTTTTATGTGCAAAATGATAACTTTACCACTTTAATATTATTTGAACTGTATATATAAACTGTGCCGAAACCCTACTTCTTTTTGAGTTCTAAAAATGGTGCATACGTTCGCGTAGCCCACTTTTCAAAATTATTCCAAATAAGTGAGTGTTAGGGTAAGTGACAAGGCCGGGCAGACTTTAGTGCTCCCGTTACGTCGCCCCCTCCTCAGCCCCAGTTGTCCACTCGGGTAAGCCAGGTTTAGAACAATAAACCCAGGTTTTTAAACCTAGAATAACAAAGCCTCATGCCGGATCCCTAGTAGGAACGTTTGTTTGCATCATGTTGCATTTGACTTAGGGGACTCAACACAGGGGTTGGGTCCGTCTAGGACAGGTAACCTGAAATGAAAAGACCATCCTGCTACATGAGATTATGTGCATTTATTTGATTAGATCGAGCATGCTGACCAGCTTAAAATTGAATAATAATGTAATTTTGTCCATACAATGTCGAAATCCTATTAGCGTTTCTTCAAAAATAATTTTTTGGTGTTAAAAAAGATTTTTGTTTTAAACTCGATTTGTTTTCTTTGGCGAACTACGCCGATTTGATTCTCACTGGATGTGAGATACGTAGGCAACCCCCATCGGGTCCAATCTCCCTTTTTCAAAAACAGTCATTAAAAATGTGTCAAAGATTTTCGGTCATAAATAAGTCGGTAATTTGTTTCATTTAAGTAAATATGCTTTCATAAAAGGTTTAAGAGTCACCCTTGAAACCTTGAATCTTCAGGATCAGATGGATGCTATCCAAGAATCACCTCAGGTTATCATGGAAAGAGCTCGGATACAACTACAAGAATGGTGGGATGATCTAGAGGAAGATGGTCGAGTGTGGGTGAAAAAACATTTGGGCCCTCTGCTAGACATACTGTATGTCAAGCCACGGGATGACTTGATCAAAGCTTTGGTGACCTTCTGGGATCCTGTTAATAATGTGTTCCATTTTTCCGATTTCGAACTCACTCCTACCTTAGAGGAAATAGCCGGTTACATTGCTTTCGGCCAAGAGTTAAAGGAGCAAAAGCTCATATTTCCCAGGGCCCCATCGGTGCATAAATTCTTTGATCTCTTGAAGATCAGCAAGAAAACAAGCAACGATCGCGTACAAAATGGGAGTTGCAAGTTCTACTTCTTGTATTACAGATTCGGAAACTCAGATGGATTTGAAACATATGAAAAGGGATTGAATAACCAATAGAATAAAGGCCTATGGGAGATTCATCGCCGATTCGCTTTTATTGTGGCATTTCTAGGAATCATGGTGTTTCCAAACTCAAAAGGTTCCATAGATACTCGCATGGCAAGAATTGCACAGGTTCTTGTGGATAAAAAAGACCACACCATTGTCCCACTGGTATTATCCGATATGTACCGGGCTTTGACCTTATGCAAATCTGGAAGCCCACTTTTTGAAGGCTGCAGCATTCTCCTGCAAATGTGGATGATCGAACATGTTCGGCACCACCCTAAATTCTTAAAACATGCTTCAGACGGAACCAACTTCATTGTTAAATACGAAGAAAGGGTGGGAGATTTTATAACACCCAAGGGGTTTGAAGCATGGATTTTCTATCTAAAAAATTTGAGGGCGGATCAAATCGAATGGACTATAGGGTGGCTCCCGATAAAGGAGATCATTTACATGACTACTTCAAAGGGCTATTTGATGATAATAGGGGCAAGAAGTATACAACCCTATGCGCCTCAAAGAGTTTTGAGACAACTTGGGAGATATCAGGTGATACGAGAGAAGATGGACTTGAGCAACATAGCCATCGAATTGCATCCAGAAGCAGCTATCCCTGAGAAGATGGTGAATGAAGATTGGCGTTGCTGCCGGTATTTAAAGAGTAACACCATAGTGCCAGACCCAATAAAAGGCGAGTTTGATCCCGAGTATGTTGCTTGGTTTCAAAGAATTTTTCGTGTGAGCCCTGGGCCCGAGCTCGAGGCGATCAGACCTACCAAAAGGCCTCACGTTCAAGCTTTCGATGATAAAATCCAAGAAAGATTAGCTTGGCTAGCTAAAGAACGTGAATACAAAGATCGTATTGGAGAACTAGAGAAACGTGTACAGAATCTCCATTATGAAAATAGCTTACAGATTGCAGCTGACGAAGGGATCAAAAAGAAGTTGACTCAAGAAAAGGACACTCTCAAGGCTCGAATCTGGCGGATCAGAAAAGAAGCCAACAGCCAAACAAGAAGCCGAACTGATCAAAGGTTGATAGACGAGCTAAACCAACAGCTCAGAGAAAGCCAAGAAACGTTGGAGAGGTCTGAGGCTAGCAAGGAAGGGATGCAGGCCAGATGGGCAAGAGGCGCGGCGGAGCGAAGAGAATACTTGCGGCAGGTCAAAAGGGATTGTGAGATGAGCGTCGGGGCATTGAGAGAGACAATTTTCACTCTCCAAGAACAGATCCACAGACAGGCTCTTGAAGCTAGAGAAGACAAGGAACGGTGCTACAAGATGATGGCCCAAATGGAGGGACAAATGAAAAGATTCCAAGATCGACTTACGGATAAGGCACAAATATTGGGATTAAAAAACCAACAGATAGAGCAGTTATTCAGAGAAAGGGATAACATTCGGAGAAGGATTGACGAGATTGGACACTACATTCACATGAGGTGCCTATCATGTGAAAGGATGCCCCGGGATGTCCTTTTTTCCTCTATCATGGATTATGTCCGTCGGATCATGGAAGAATTGAAAGATCTGCAAAGAAGTCTTGCACCAAGGACCACAGCCAGGCTAAACAGGGCCCCACCGGCGCAAAAGCTCAAAATCTTAGAACTTTCCTAGTTATGAACTTGTATTTCCTTTTTGGCTCTAGTCATTAGACTTTTGTATAAAAGGGCCGAATGTATTTTGACCATCTTTTGTAAGTTTGACTTGTCGTAAATCCAGTTTGTTTTTGAAAAAAAAAAACCTTCTGAAAAATATTTTTGTGTATTGTATTCACACGAACTACGCTAGGGTCTGATTCATGCGGGGACATGATACGTAGGCAATCTACATAAGATTCGACCATTACTTATAGTAAAAAAGGGGAAAATAAATAAGAGAAATAATGGATAGGCGTAGACGATAAGCTGGGATGACGCATGCGGTCTTAGCAAAAGCATAACAGAAATAGTTCATTACATAGGGACATTGCATACCCAATGTGCTTTTACCATATCTGTTAAAATTTCAACACTAACAAGTTTGTTGCTATTCCTGTTCAGTTAGTGTTAGAGTGTACTGGCATCACACAATTATCATACAAGATCAAAAGGACCTGTACCTAAAAGTATGACTGGGTCAGACCACAGCAGCGAGTCAGAAAAAGCAATGAGCCAGATTGTAAGGCCCTAGAAAATTTCGCTAAGGAACATAGGATTCTGTGGTGCCACGTCGGCTAATTATTATATTTTATGTGCTATGAATATGATGGACATCAATTAGACTTGATAAATATGAGTATGAGTCTTATGGTAAGTGATATTAGGTCCAAATGAAAGCCCAAGTGTAAGCCAAATAGGAAAATTGTCGAAATAGGCCAAATTTCCAAATGGATTCACACAAGGCTCCACTTTAAACGACCATAGATAATTATGTATAAATTTTTATGTGGTGAATAGCATATCAAATGAAAGCCCTTTGAGTCTAGTTTCCAACGCTTCAAACCGTTTGTCATTTGGACATTCCTACACAAAGTTATGATCAAATTACCAAAGGCTGGAAAATGCGATCGTGTGTCGGGTCAAATCTGCGATCCGCATTTCTACTTTGCGGTCCGCATGTTCGTTCTGCGGTCCGCATTTTGACCGCAGATTGAACCAGTGTAGCTCATTTTTGGCTGCCGATTTTGCGGTGCATTTTGCGGCCCGCATGTCCATTATGCGGTGCATTCTGCGATAGCAGAATTGACATCGCAGGGTTATTTGTTTTATTTTTATAACCCGACCCCATTTCAATATATAGGCTTTGGGGTTCATTTTGGGGTTCATTTTGGGGTCATTTCTTACTGATTTTAGAGAGAGGTGAGAGTATTTTAGAGAGAGAAGGAGGAACCCAACATCTAAATCATCCAAATCTTGCATCAATCTTCAAGAATCAAGAACCCAATAGCAAGTTCTTCATCTAAGAGGTAAGATTCTATACCCTAGGGTTTAATTTCGAGTTTGGTGTATAAGATGAGTTATTGAGGTATGATTCTTGGGTTTATTAGTATTGTGTATACATACATGTACAACTTAGGTTTATGGGAAGATTGTTTAACTTAAATAACTAAAGATTGGGTTAGGGAATGAAGGAAGTCTTAAAAGGGGATTCGAAATCAAGATGCTCAACTAGTGTTTGATAAATTGTTCAAATGAGCTAGTTTCATGAATATCTTTCTAATATGTGTTTAATTTTGTTATGTTTCATAGTAGATTGGAATTGCTAGAGTTTTTGGAGTGTTGTAGTAACTTAAGGAAATCTCAATCGAGGTATGTATGGCTAACTTTGATTCTTGTGAAATCGCCCTTATGTGTGCAATTCGTTTGGCATGTGTTAATTTGAGAGATTGTGTGTAATTTGTTGATTTTGTTGGTGGGTATCTAATTGATGTTAAACTACATGTGGTGTGGTATGAAATATGAATTGAAAGATAACAAGGGAATTGAAATTGGTGAAGAATTGTGAATAATGGTTATGATGGCCTTTATGGCACCTTGTGGAAAAGAAACGAAACACTTGAAAATTGGTTTATTGTTGAAAGAGACGAAACACTTGAATTGTGGAAAATTGTTGAACATACTTGTGTGAATATTTTTGATTATGGAAATATTGTAACTTGGTTGTGATATTGGCTTGATAAGTAATTGAGAACATGAAACAATGTGCAAGTTGCTTATTTGAACTTGTTGAAATTGTGTGTAGTGCCTTATCTGCTGTTTGAAATTGTTGTGTTTTAAATTGTAAGGCGGGGTCGTGTTGCGCGCCGCAACGTGAGGAAATAAGGTGTGGGTTGGGGTGATAAGGGTGGCCGAGGTAATAAGGGTGGTCGGGGGTAATAAGGATGGAAAGCGATCGAAATCGCTATTGAAAATTGATACAAAAATCAATGATGTGAAATTGTGAAAGGAGACAGCAGGAGAGTTTGCAACCTGGGGGCACCGATTGCCCCTATGTTTGACTACTTGCAATTTATGTGGTTGATTGGTTGTTGTTCTAATTGTTGACCTTGAACGTGCTTATGTTGAGGCTTATCTGAAATGAGTAAAAGGTGGAAAACATGGTTGGCCGGCTTGATTAGTTTTGATGTAATTTAATGGCTTGAGTTTACTTGGGACAAAGTTTGTCCATACATACCAGTACAATTCAAGTGTACCGACGTCCCTTTTGCCGGGGACGCTACATTCGTATTATGATTGTAGGTGAATCAGTAGCAGGTACTTCAGCTCATCGGCAGTAGCATCCTTCATCTTCCACTGCCCGTTTTGGTGAGCCCCTTTCCTTTCGGGGCCCTACGTGGCTCGTGCCACTCTTGTTTAGACTTTATTTTGATTTTGTGTAAGGTATAGCCGAGCCTTGTTACCGGCAAGTATTGTATCGTCCTTTGTATCCTAGAGGTTCCGTAGACATGTAAACTGTGGGATTCGAGGCTCATGTATATATTATGTTGGGCGTTGTAAAAATTGTAAACTTGTTAATGAATCACTCGCATGGTTATGTTTGTATATTGTGAAATCAGTTATAATTGGTAAGGTATTTGGTTAATGAGAAATAATCAACACGGGGGTAACACGTGGGAATGAAAGGCACCCAGGTCCGCTTGACTGGGGCTACCTAGTCAGGCGCCGGTCATGTCCCTCGATTTGGGGCGTGACAAACTTGGTATCAGAGCCTAAGGTTTTTAAGTGTCCTAGGATGTCTCGGAGCCGTGTCTAGTAGTGCCCTTCTTATCGGTGTGTTGTCGACCACATCATATAAGTTGGGGGCTGCACGGGCATTTAGGAATTTACCCATTTCTTTGATATTCCGGATCGTGCGATATGGCTCAAGATATGGAGCTAATTTCCTCTCTAAGTATTAACCTCAATATTAGTAATTTTGATACCATAATCTGTGAATTTGAAGCATGTAAGGTGAGATTTATCTCACCATTAAGTCCAAGTGGATCATCCAAGGACTTGTTAGAAGAATGTGTTGAGCCATGGAGTGATTGGTAGAACTTGTTGTTAAGGAGAGTACCCTTGTTCCTACTAATGTCACTGCACCACCAGATCATGTAGTATATCATCGGTATGTACGGCTAAAACCCCGTCTCTTAGAAATTAAGCTTCCATGGTGTCCGCGTAAATATTGTAGGTTTAAAATATAATTTATGTAGTACCCGTTTTGTTATGTTAAGCGAATTATTGCTGTGAAAATATATGTGGGAGGTACTTCTTCATTTGTTTAACATATTATTCTTGGTAGATGAGGATATGTAAAGAATGTGAACTATGTGCTAAAATGTCTTGACTTCAAGTCAAGTTTGAATTGATATTTTGATGCCAAATTTTTTGAGAAAACTTGTTATGGTTGATTCTTCCAAAATGTTGTTATGTGTACCAAAGGTATTTGTTTGATTGCATCTAGTCGTTGGTAATGTATAAAGATGTTTGGAAATGAAGTAAGTGACTGTGGAAATGTGGTAAGACTAGATGTTGGACTCTAGCCGTGTTTGATACTTTACATGAATTGGTGTTGTGACCCGATTTTGTGAAAGATGCATTCCAATATGATCAATGTGCTATTATTGACAACTTAAAATGGGTGCAAGGGGTATGAATCACGTATTGAAATGTGAAGGCCTTAAATTGAAATTGAAGCAACATATATTAAATAAAACTGTGTGAAGTCCTATTTGCATAGAGATGTTGAAATAAGCCAAATGTTTTTGAGAAATAGAGTATAGACAATGTGTCAAGAACTTGAAATGAAATTGTACCTGGCAATATTTGTGACATGAGAGAATATGAAACGGATTATGATGTTGATGTGAAATATGCGGAAATGATGTGAAATGTGGGGAAGAAGAGACTGTGTTATGGAATGTGGCCTAGTGCCAAGACTGATGTGATAATTATGGCCCCAAGAGCCGACGGACAAATATACGAGAAAATGACATGATTCTTTTATTTGATAATGTGGTGATCATTTAAAGTGTTTGATTCGTAATTGTGATTTCCTTATTATTGTATGAAGCGTATAGGTGAATAATTTTATATGTGAACCCTATGGAAGGGCTACGAAATGCAACCTAGAGGTATGGAAATTATGTAAAGAAAAAAAAACTATGTGATCCATTTTATTTGGTAATGTGGCGATTGTTTAAACTTTTTGTTAAACCCTTATGATTTCTTTGCCCTTGCATAGATATGTTCTTAAAAAGAATCCAAATTACAAAATAGTTCATGCACATGCTCTTTTAATGAGACGTATTATTTACAAATTCTCCCGATCACAGTTCTAGTATGTACAACCTCCTATGGAATTGAGCTGTATAATTATGTTCCAGAATTGAGTTATAGCACTATTGATACTTCCTACTTGCTTTTTCTAAATTCTTAACAAAGGACTATTCCCGATGAATTTCTTTTAGAAACGTCTCATTTAAATTGACAACATCTGCTCACTTGTGTCTATACATGCACCATCGTAAAGTTTGTACATGTGGTGTCAAGTTCCATGCAAAGAATCCAATATTTGTGATCCTTCTCGAGTCACTCTTTTACTTAGTTGTGTGTGTCTTATATGGCTTGATCATTCAATCTACTCTCTTACGAGTATCATCATGAGACCCTTTCACTGTCTAGTAACATATATGCACATCTCAGTGCCTATCATATGCGTTCATATCAATCAAAATGGTCAATGTGTGCATAAAGTTTTTCTAAAAATTCAGATCCTCACATCCCGTCATAGGAAAGATCTTGTGTCGCCATAATTTTTGTTTCCACTTGAGATATCCCGTAGTAAGTAGCTCACTTGGTTTCTAGTATTGTGGTTGCCCGTGATGTAGAATTGTATTGTAGTTTGGAAGATAGTATAGCATAGGCATGTCCAACTCATAACGAATGATTATTCTCTCTGTATGTCTCCACAATGTGTTAATTGTATTCCTTATTTAGTGAAGTCGTTGTGCTAGAACCCAACACTTGTACGATAACCATAAGAGAACATGCCCTTCTATGTATCACTATGACATTTCTTTTTTCAAGTCAAAACCTATGGAGATCTCATCATGAACATTTGCAAACCTTCAGCGATTATTGTGCACTGTCTCATTGTGTTTGGTTTTCTTCACACCCTCAACTTCTAGAATCATGGACTATGTCATTGTCATGTGTGGAGAGTTTTACTACCCTTGGTATCTCACCTTCTTGGCTAGATATGAGTGTTATTTGCCTTCCCCCTGGAGCGTCGTGTTAACTATTAGAACCATCTAACCAATTCATGATTTTGTCCCAATATCAAGATTTCCTAGCTATTGAATTTCACTCGTGAAAGGTTGAGATTAAATGACTTCGGATTTTTGTACATATCATGAACATGTTGATTTGAATGAAATAAAAATGGTCGTAATTTTTTAGTTTCCTCATATAAGATCAATTACCAAGAAGTGTTAAGTTTTCTAGAATATGGTAATCTCATAAGCGTTCAATTCTTTTCATCCTTATAGGGTTGTGGCATAGATTCTGTGCGTCAAGTAATGTTAAGAGTGTAATTCAGCTTCGTGTATTTTGAATCCCATATCACATTCAAAGTGCTAGAGTATTCCTATTCGGGGTCGACGGATTTTCCCTACCCTTTAGAAAATGAGTGGTTCACGTACTTGAGTATTCCTCCTTAATGATTCCTATTTCCCATGTACTACTTACTCCTATGCCTCATTTGTGTATTAATTAAGGTAGTCACGGTGATTAACCATGTCAGTTTTGTTAGTAGTAACATTTCATGTCTTTTAGTATACGACCTCATAAAGTACTCTACCCAGTGCATTAATAGATTCCTGAAGAACTCCAGCCTGATCTTGAACTCTGTTGTTCCTCGTTGTATTAGATCATTGGGTATTGTAAGTTCAGACATGTCAAAGATAAAGCTTCATAGTGTGATCACATATATATTGGATAGATAAATTTATGGTAAGTTTATGGTATCACATCTTAGGGTAACTATTAAGGGTCATCAAGGGTTTAGTGTGAGTGTACCCCTAAAAATATTATGTGAGTTGATAATAAAGGTAACATGACTGTATTACACATTAGGTTATTCCCCATAACTGTTCCTCATGTACTTTGTGTTTCCATATGCTTATGTCTAAGAAGATAGTGATGAAAAAAACAATTGTGGGTATGAATTGACTTGATTGAACTATATAATCATGGAATTTTGAGTTATTGTTGTTATCATGAATTGCAATATCCAGTGGAGTTTAAATTGTACAGTGGAAGTTATCAAAAGGTAAAGTCAATGGATAGTTATCTCATGCAAGATGTTTATCTGTCGTCCTTGTTATGTATGTTTGGGAGTTGATATTATTTTTGAGAAGGTGTTATGACAATGTTTGTATGTCGATAATGTCGTGTGGAAGGATAAATGTGTCGTGGAAGGAAAGTACTTTCGTTTGATTGAATACCAGTTAGTTTTGACTTGGAATGTACCATATAGGTATTTTGATGTAAAACTGTGCAGTCCATGTTTTGGTATCCATATGTTAATGTAGTTCTTGTAATACTGGGATTAGGATTGTGGATATATACATTGTGGTGCTATGTACAGTTGTGGATGTGTGGTAAAGACGATTTTGGTGATTCTCTGGCAGGTGGATAGGCCTAGTTACAAAGGAAACTCTGCCGAAATTTTTGAAAAATTTATGAGTTAGTGAAAATTTTGAGACTAGAGGTAGGTTAGAAAAGAGATGTGTGATGTTGAAGTGTTTAGGAAGACTATACTCCTCATTCGAGGACGAATGATCCTAAGGGGGGGAGTATGTAAGGCCCTAGAAAATTTCGCTAAGGAACATAGGATTCTGTAGTGCCACGTAGGCTAATTATTATATTTTATGTGCTATGAATATGATGGACATCAATTAGACTTGATAAATATGAGTATGAGTCTTATGGTAAGTGATATTAGGTCCAAATGAAAGCCCAAGTGTAAGCCAAATAGGAAAATTGTCGAAATAGGCCAAATTTCCAAATGGATTCACACAAGGCTCCACTTTAAACGACTATAGATAATTATGTATAAAGTTTTATGTGGTGAATAGCATATCAAATGAAAGCCCTTTGAGTCTAGTTTCCAACGCTTCAAACCGTTTGTCATTTGGACATTCCTACACAAAGTTATGATCAAATTACCAAAGGCTGGAAAATGCGATCGTGTGTCAGGTCAAATCTGCGATCCGCATGTTCATTCTGCGGTCCGCATGTTCGTTCTGCGGTCCGCATTTTGACCGCAGATTGAACCAGTGTAGCTCATTTTTGGCTGCCGATTTTGCGGTGCATTTTGCGGCCCGCATGTCCATTCTGCGGTGCATTCTGCGATAGCAGAATTGACATCGCAGGGTTATTTGTTTTATTTTTATAACCCGACCCCATTTCAATATATAGGCTTTGGGGTTCATTTTGGGGTCATTTCTTACTGATTTTAGAGAGAGGTGAGAGTATTTTAGAGAGAGAAGGAGGAACCCAACATCTAAATCATCCAAATCTTGCATCAATCTTCAAGAATCAAGAACCCAATAGCAAGTTCTTCATCTAAGAGGTAAGATTCTATACCCTAGGGTTTAATTTCGAGTTTGGTGTATAAGATGAGTTATTGAGGTATGATTCTTGGGTTTATTAGTATTGTGTATACATACATGTACAACTTAGGTTTATGGGAAGATTGTTTAACTTAAATAACTAAAGATTGGGTTAGGGAATGAAGGAAGTCTTAAAAGGGGATTCGAAATCAAGATGCTCAACTAGTGTTTGATAAATTGTTCAAATGAGCTAGTTTCATGAATATCTTTCTAATATGTGTTTAATTTTGTTATGTTTCATAGTAGATTGGAATTGCTAGAGTTTTTGGAGTGTTGTAGTAACTTAAGGAAAGCTCAATCGAGGTATGTATGGCTAACTTTGATTCTTGTGAAATCGCCCTTACGTGTGCAATTCGTTTGGCATGTGTTAATTTGAGAGATTGTGTGTAATTTGTTGATTTTGTTGTTGGGTATCTAATTGATGTTAAACTACATGTGGTGTGGTATGAAATATGAATTGAAAGATAACAAGGGAATTGAAATTGGTGAAGAATTGTGAATAATGGTTATGATGGCCTTTATGGCACCTTGTGGAAAAGAAACGAAACACTTGAAAATTGGTTTATTGTTGAAAGAGACGAAACACTTGAATTGTGGAAAATTGTTGAACATACTTGTGTGAATATTTTTGATTATGGAAATATTGTAACTTGGTTGTGATATTGGCTTGATAAGTAATTGAGAACATGAAACAATGTGCAAGTTGCTTATTTGAACTTGTTGAAATTGTGTGTAGTGCCTTATCTGCTGTTTGAAATTGTTGTGTTTTAAATTGTAAGGCGGGGTCGTGTTGCGCGCCGCAACGTGAGGAAATAAGGTGTGGGTTGGGGTGATAAGGGTGGCCGAGGTAATAAGGGTGGTCGGGGGTAATAAGGATGGAAAGCGATCGAAATCGCTATTGAAAATTGATATAAAAATCAATAATGTGAAATTGTGAAAGGAGACAGCAGGAGAGTTTGCAACCTGGGGGGCACTGATTGCCCCTATGTTTGACTACTTGCAATTTATGTGGTTGATTGGTTGTTTTTCTAATTGTTGACCTTGAACGTGCTTATGTTGAGACTTATCTGAAATGAGAAAAAGGTGGAAAACACGGTTGGCTGGCTTGATTAGTTTTGATGTAATTTAATGGCTTGAGTTTACTTGGGACAAAGTTTGTCCATACATACTAGTACAATTCAAGTGTACTGACGTCCCTTTTGCCGGGGACGCTACATTCGTATTATGATTGTAGGTGAATCAGTAGCAGGTACTTCAGCTCATCGGCAGTAGTATCCTTCATCTTCCACTGCCCGTTTTGGTGAGCCCCTTTCCTTTCGGGGCCCTACGTGGCTCATGCCACTCTTGTTTAGACTTTATTTTGATTTTGTGTAAGGTATAGCCGAGCCTTGTTACCGGCAAGTATTGTATCGTCCTTTGTATCCTAGAGGTTCCGTAGACATGTAAACTGTGGGATTCGAGGCTCATGTATATATTATGTTGGGCGTTGTAAAAATTGTAAACTTGTTAATGAATCACTCGCATGGTTATGTTTGTATATTGTGAAATCAATTATAATTGGTAAGGTATTTGGTTAATGAGAAATAATCAACACAGGGGTAACACGTGGGAATGAAAGGCACCCAGGTCCGCTTGACTGGGGCTACCCAGTCAGGCGCCAGCAATGAGCCAGATGCTCAAAGAAGCTCTTGAAAAAATGGAACAGATGCGGTTGGAAATGAGCAAAATGCAGACGGCGCTAGCCAAAGCACAAAAAAGTCCCGACGCACCCGCTACTCCTACTTTCCTACCAGGTTTTACCCCAGAATACTTTTCTCCCGGTCCCTTGACAAGAGTCCCGGACCTCCATTACCACCAGGGAAGAGAAGCTCACGACTACCCAGCTCCACCACAAAATCAGAACCCTCTACCACCAAAGGGCCCTGTCTTTGTGGCACCTCCCCCAGCTCCACTGCAAAGATTATCAAGTGAACCATTATTTCAGGTTCACGACACTCAGTATTACCCCCCAGAACCCACGTTCAGGGCACCCGAACCATCCACCTACACTCCTCCCTTTGAAGCCCAGTGGAAAAACCGGCCAATAGCTCAGAACAAGATGAGATGCTACGGAAATTCAAGAGCCCGGAGCAATCCCTTAGGAATATGCAAGGGTTGGGCAGCCAAGTCAGTGTGGCCTACAAAGACCTGTGTCCTTTCCCCGATGTTCAATTGCCGGCGGGATTCAAAATACCAAAGTTTGATCTATATGAGGGACACGGTGATATGTCTCATCTACGAGGATTTTGCAGCAAGATGAGGGGTGCAGGCGGCAAAGATGAGCTACTGATAGCTTATTTTGGACAGAGTTTGAGCGGGTCTGCGCTGGAATGGTATACAAGGCAAGATCCTAGCGGATGGTACACTTGGGATGATTTGGCGCAATCATTTGCCGGGCACTTTCAGTATAATCTTGAGATCGTCCCTGACCGTCTCACATTGTTAAAGCTGGAGAAGAAACCGGGGGAGAGCTTCCGGGAATTTGGGTTTCGTTGGAGAGAACAAGCGGCTAGAGTTGATCCTCCTATGAGAGAGGGGGAGATGGTAGATTACTTTCTACAGACTCTCGAGCCAACTTACTACGGTCATTTGGTGACCTCGGTGGGAAAAACCTTCAACGAAGTGGTCAAAATGGGAGGCATGATAGAAGAAGGCCTCAAGACCAACAAAATCTTAAGTTATTCAGCGATCAAGGCAACAACGCAGGCTATTCAGAGCGGCACAGGAGGTGCGCTCGGAAAGAAGAAAAAAGAGGATGTCACAACGGTAAAAGCTGGTAATTGGTCTCGATCCAAAGGTCCTACCCCCCATCACCAATTCAGGCCCCCTCACCCAAATTACCCACACATTTCGAATTATCCCGCACAATCCTATTACCCTCCTCAAGAACATCATTTTTCTGTCCATCAAGCACAAGCATACACCCAACCTCCAGCGCGCCCGCAATGGCGCGCGCCAACCCCACATAATGCCTACCCAGCTCCCCATAACAACTACCCACCACCAAGGGCCTACAAAAATCCCACAGGGCCAAGTTTCCGGGGAAATTCGATTTTCAGAAATGAAAGGACTCAGAGACAAAGGACATTCACCGAATTAGGAGAAGCTTATACTGCTTTATTCCACAAATTGAAGCAGATAGGTTTGTTGAGTCCTATTGAGCCTAGATTACCAAATCCCTTACCTCAAAATTTGGATCACTCAGTGAAATGTGAATATTGTTCGGGGGCTCCCGGGCATACTACTGAGAGATGTTGGAAACTAAAGCATGCAATCCAAGATCTTATTGATGCTAATAAGATTGAGGTTCAGGCACCCGAGGTACCCAACATTAACCAAAACCCACTACCAACCCACCATGAGGCCTGTATGATCGAGATCGTGCAAGGAGAGGAAGAACCCAAGAAGCCATCGCAGACAGTGATGATGATCAGGGACAGTACAAAAGAGAAATCAACCAGTGTGGAAGGGGAGGTACCAACTAAGAGGGAGGTTGTCAAGCCTGTGATAATATTGGGGAAAAGCCCATCGGCCACTACGGAGAAACCAAAAACAACAAAGTTGGTTGTGTCCGGAGCACCGTTTGCACCAGTAATGATCGTGAAAGGAGTCTGTAGGGAACCGGTCATCATAAAGCCGGTAGCTCAGTTGCCAGTAACAGATAGCAAAGCCGTACCTTGGAAGTATGAAAAGGCAACAGTGATATACAAAGGGAAGTCAGTGGATGAAGTCAGTTGTGAAGCCCAGGGTTTAACTCGATCGGGACGGTATTTTGCTCCCGTAGAATTAAGGAAATCTAATCCCACGGCGGTGAAAAAGCCAGTAACAAAAGAGGAAGCTGATGAGTTCTTGAAGAAGATGAAAGCCCAAGACTACTCTATTGTGGAGCAGTTGAGGAAAACCCCAGCCCAAATTTCATTGTTATCTTTGTTAATCCATTCCAAGGATCATTGCCAGGCTTTGTTGAAGATCCTGAATGAGGCCCATGTTCCGGAAAAGCTTTCTGTAAATCACTTGGAGAAGATTGTGCATAAAATCTTTGAAGTCAACCGAGTGACATTTTCTGACGATGAATTGCCAAAAGAGGGCACAGAACATAATAAAGCCTTATACTTGATCGTGAAGTGTGAAAACTCAGTGGTTAATCGTGTATTGGTGGATAATGGTTCAAGTGCCAATATTTGTACTTTGGCTACTCTGAACAAACTGAAGATTGATCAGGACAGAGTCCGTAAGAATAACGTTTGCATCAGAGGATTTGATGGAGGGAATACTAGCTCGGTGGGTGATATCATATTGGAACTGACTATTGGCCCAGTCGATTTCACCATGAAATTCCAAGTGGTGGATGTGGATGCATCATACACTCTGCTATTGGGGCGACCCTGGATTCATGCCGCCAAAGCAGTGCCTTCTACGCTGCACCAGATGATTAAGTTCGAGTGGGATAGACGGGAGATAGTATTGCACGGGGATGATGGCACAGGCATTGTGAGTGATACCGTGGTGCCCTTCATAGAAACGGAGGATGACAAGGGACCATGGGTATACCAAGTCTTCGAAGGGGTTTCGGTGGACAAGGTTTCCGAAGGCGAGGACCTTGCTTTTCCCAGGATCTCAGCTTCAACCTTCATGATCGCCTCAGAAATGATGAACTGTGGGTTCATACCGGGAAAAGGTTTGGGAGCCAAACTCCAAGGTATCATTCAACCCGTTTCTTTGCCTGAAAATTTGGAGACATTCGGGTTAGGGTTCAAGCCGACGGTAGCAGATGTGAAGAGAGCTCACAAAATGAAGAAGAAAGTCTGGGTCCTTCCCAAGCCAGTTCCACGCCTCTCCCGGTCTTTTGTAAAAGCAGGTTTCAGGAGAATGTCAAACCCAAAGATCCTCGTACCGTCAATTGGGCCAGATGGAGATCTGGATAAGAGTTTTGAAAGGTTGTTCGCTGATGTTAACATGATCGAAGCTGGAGAAGGTTCCAGTAATGCAGACGTACAGTATGTGGGACCCAGGGTCAAAACCAACAATTGGACGGCTACTCCTCTTCCCATCTGGAAGAAGTCTTGGTAGTAGGCTCTGGATTTGTTTTTTGTTTCCTGGATTATTCCAGAGTTGTAATCCAGCTTTGATTTATTTGTAGTGTGAAACTCTGTTATCCCTCATTTTCAATAAAAATGAAAGTTTCCTTTATTTTTTTAATTTTTGATTTTTGTTTCTTTTCATTTCCGAACAGTTCTGTTTTCGCCGGTTCCAATGTCATGGCATGCACAACAGATCTTCAACCTAGTCTAAGAAGTCAATCTGAATCCAAATTAATTATGCACGAAGTCAATTATGAGGATGAATCGGAATACGAGGAAGATGAGGCTTTTGAAGAGATTAACAGGGAATTAACTCATTTTGAAGAAAAACCTAAGCCTAACTTAAACGATACTGAAGCTGTCAACTTAGGAGATGAGGATAATGTTAGGGAAACCAAAATCAGCATTCACATTGAGCCGAGTATCGGGGAAGAGCTAATCAAAACACTGTTTGAATTCAAAGATATTTTTGCATGGTCGTATGATGACATGCCAGGGTTAAGCACGGATCTAGTAGTACATAAATTGCCCATTGATCCGGCATATCCTCCTGTCAAGCAGAAATTGAGGAAGTTCAAAACGGATATGAGCGTAAAGATCAAAGAAGAAGTAACCAAGCAGTTGATAGCAAAGGTTATTCGGGTTACTCGATATCCCGAATGGTTGGCCAATGTGGTGCCAGTGCCGAAGAAGGATGGGAAAATTCGGGTATGTGTCGATTATCGCAATCTGAACAGGGCAAGCCCGAAAAATAACTTCCCACTACCCAACATCCATATCTTGATAGACAATTGCGCGGGGCGAGAGATTGGATCCTTTGTGGATTGCTATGAAGGATACCATCAGATCCTAATGGATGAAGAAGATGCAGAAAAGACAGCTTTCATCACTCCTTGGGGAACTTATTGCTACAGGGTAATGCCGTTTGGTTTGAAGAATGCTGGGGCGACATACATGAGAGCAATGACTACTGTGTTTCATGACATGATACACAAAGAGATTGAGGTGTATGTAGACGATGTAATCATAAAATCCAGGCGATAGGAAGACCATGTAGCAGATCTGAGGAAGTTTTTTCAAAGACTTCGGAGGTACGACATTAAGCTCAATCCAGCCAAATGTGCATTTGGGGTTCCTTCGGGAAAAATGTTAGGATTCATTGTCAGTCAGCGAGGTATTGAGTTGGATCCATCAAAGGTCAAATCCATACAAGAATTGCCAGCACCAAAGAACAAAACTGAAGTGATGAGTCTTTTGGGAAGATTGAATTACATCAGTCGATTCATTGCTCAGCTCACATCAACATGTGAACCTATTTTTAGGCTGTTAAAGAAGGATGCTGCAGTCAAGTGGACTGAAGAATGCCAAGAGGCTTTTGATAAGATAAAGGAGTATTTGTCAAACCCACCTGTGTTGGTTCCACCTGAACCCGGGAGGCCTCTGATTCTTTATCTAACAGTTTTGGACAATTCTTTCGGCTGCGTATTAGGGCAAAATGACATCACCGGCAGAAAGGAACAAGCCATCTATTATCTCAGTAAGAAGTTCACCGCATATGAAGTTAAGTACACTCATCTTGAGAAGACATGTTGCGCCCTAACTTGGGTGGCACAGAAGTTGAAGCATTATTTGTCTTCCTACACTACTTATCTCATTTCACGTTTGGATCCATTGAAGTATATTTTCCAGAAACCTATGCCTACAGGAAGGTTAGCAAAATGGCAAATATTACTTACAGAATTTGACATCATCTATGTGACGAGGACGGCCATGAAATCCCAAGCACTAGCCGATCACTTAGCTGAGAATCCTGTTGATAATGAATACGAACCTTTAAGGACGTATTTTCCAGATGAAGAAGTGTTGCAAATTGATGAGTTAGAATTAACCAAGGAGCCAGGGTGGAAGCTTTTCTTTGACGGAGCTACAAATGCAAAGGGAGTCGGAATAGGAGAAGTACTTATTTCTGAAACAGGACATCATTATCCTGTTACGGCTCAGTTGCGCTTCTATTGTACCAACAATATGGCTGAATATGAAGCATGCATTTTGGGGTTACGATTAGCTGTGGACATGGATGTCCGAGACATCTTGGTCTTGGGAGACTCGGACCTTCTGGTACATCAGGTTCAAGGCAAGTAGGAAACAAGAGATTTGAAACTTATCCCGTATCGCCAATGTTTGCATGACCTGACGAAGCGTTTCCGGTCAATAGAATTCAGACATATCCCAAGAATGCATAATGAGGTCGCCGATGCTCTGGCTACTCTAGCATCGATGTTGCATCACTCGGACAAGATTCATGTTGATCCTGTTATATATTCAAGTTCGGGATCAACATGCCTATTGCAATGTGGTGGAGGAAGAAATGGATGGCGAGCCATGGTTTCATGATGCCCAAGAATACCTCAGGATGGGAATATACCCAGAGCAGGCAACTAGAGATCAAAAGAGGGCTATTCGGCGATTGGCAAACGGATTTTTCCTTAGTGGAGGAGTGCTGTACAAGAGAACCCCGGATTTGGGATTGCTAAGATGTATAGATGCATGCCAAGCCACGACAGTGATGACAGAGGTGCATGCCGGAGTTTGTGGGCCACATATGAGTGGGTATGTATTGGCAAAGAAGATCTTACGGGCAGGATATTACTGGCTCACCATGGAGCGTGATTGTATAAATTTTGTGCGCAAGTGCCATCAGTGTCAGGTGCATGGAAATTTTATTCATTCTCCGCCAACGGAATTGCACACGATGTCAGCACCATGGCCATTTGTTGCGTGGGGCATGGATGTCATTGGACCGATCGAGCCGACAGCTTCCAACGGTCATAGGTTCATTCTAGTAGCCATTGATTATTTCACCAAGTGGATGGAGGCGAAGACATTCAAGTCAGTGACCAAGAAAGCCGTGGTAGACTTCGTCCATTCCCATATCATCTGTAGATTTGGGATCCCGAAGATGATTATCACAGACAATGGTGCTAATCTTAACAGTGGTTTGATGAAAGAAGTGTGTCAACAGTTCAAGATTACACACCGTAATTCCACCCCATATCGTCCCAAAGCAAATGGTGCGGTTGAGGCAGCAAACAAGAATATAAAGAAGATACTGAGAAAAATGGTAGAAGGATCTAGGCAGTGGCATGAAAAGCTACCATTTGCATTGTTGGGTTATCGCACTACGGTTCGCACTTCGGTAGGTACAACTCCTTACTTGCTGGTGTACGGAACTGAAGCAGTAATACCAGCAGA